>JAVQKC010037894.1:0-16635 GCA_036025475.1 Philypnodon macrostomus
GCTGCTGCATCTTTGATGATAAACTGTTATTTTTCTTTGACCACACCGCGTGCCAGGGCATATGTGCAGGAGTGCCCAGCGTGGCACCCGTGCCATAGGTTGCCGAGGTCTGCAATAGACCCTTAAAAATGTTTGAAAAGACTTTTGTGATCTTCAACATTTCTGTGAGGACCTGTCCAGTGAAACCTAAAAATCAGACATTTTGTCATCAACCAACATGCTAACAGTTACAAATGTGTACATTAAATGAACATACAACGTGGGGTACATTACCTACATGTGTCAGAGTGGTTGTCATTTGTCAGAACCATCTTAATTTACAATATTTTGTGGCTAATTCTAATGTCTCCATTGAAAGTGTATTATGGCCGTGCCTCCAGTTTCTATTTACAAACTTTGAAAGGGTCTATTGCATTTGCACTATTACAGCCCTCATTGATGTATACAGTTTTTATGTGATGGTAGGAAATGCATGTGATTTGAGTTTAGGATTAATTTGATTAGTCAGTTCCAGGGCAATGCAGTCTAGACAAAACAATTAAGGATCAATAAGTGAAACAGAAACATCCATCCTTTCACCCAACAGAGTAGATTACATTTATACGAATCTATGTGTAGAGGAGCACGCATCAGCTGACACACGGTGGTGCACTGGCTTTAGGGGACATTAGGGTCACTGCCTCGGCGGTGAGTGTTGGCAGTGCAGTCCTGGTTATTGTTCCATGTGGCCGCCCTCAGTGGGTGGACGGACGGACCGGACCAAAGACGGACAGTCCACCCCGCTGCCTGTTGTTCCTCCATCCCGCCAATGAGCGCCTTGCACCCCCTCAGCGCCAGTCCAATGAGAGCCCCTCGGATCGAGAGGAGGACAACAACCAGCTCCAGTGTGCCGGGATGAATGCATGTAGGCGATGGTAATGTTCATCTGTCTTTTCTATTTGTAGTAAAGAACATAGAAAACTGTAAGTGGATATGATCACGTTAATAACCGGCATTTGTAATGAGTGAAAAGCGCAGAGATTAGCAGACGAAAGGCGCAGTTCGCTAGCTAGCTGTTAAATCCGTACAGCAGTGTGTTAGCGATGTCGTTACCCAATTTGCACCAGGCATGCTGCTTGTCTTGAGACTTACAACTTACTTAGAGATAATTACGCAATACTGAAGTTGGAGACCGTTATCGACTGAGACGGTATAATAGTCTAAAGTTGTTTTAAAATGACGACTTACAGATCTCTTTGTATTTGTTGCATTTATTTTTTACGTGTTTTATGTTGCAACTGCATTATTATTTTCAATGACACCATGTATACTATAAAACGGATTAATGATTGTGATTGTAGCTAAGATCGTTCAATAAAAAATGTTAAATTGTAACATTTTTGTCCAACTCTCGTTGCCGTATTCAACATGGTAGACTGTGTGACGCATGCGCAAACACTTTTTAGAGCAAATTCGGTAGTGAGGCAAATCGGGTTGAGACCATACCAGCGACCAACAACAATCAGTGATAACTTCGATTGTCCTCAGTGAACCACTATCCGCGGTGATAACGCCACACTTCAGTACCATGGCAAGCGAAAACACTCACTTTTATTACTTTAAACATGGGGTGTTGTCACTGTTTAACTAAATGTCTGTTTCTGGGTACGATAATAAAATGCAATAATTGAGATTTGTGAGTGCGGTGGTAGCTAGCGGTCAGCGGGGCTAGCTGACTGTGCCTCACACGAAAGTTCTTGGATGTTCCTCGAGAGTGCCTCTGCCTGCTCTTTGTTCTGAGTGATGGAGGAGTAGTTTAACATGGCGATAAGGCCAGCCTCCTGGAGCCAGACACCAGGCTCTAACACACGGACAGAATCAACCTCTGATCAGCCGACATTAATTAAAGCGCTGCGATTTAATGGTAGTGCTTATGAAATATGCGTGTGGCGTGCAAACCACATGCATCTTCATTGTAACGAGACCCCTTTACTATTAAAGTCTCTTAAAAAACTACGTGCGTGTTCAATGTATTGCGGGTGAATTAACCATGTAATGAACATGTAAAGTAATAATAGGCCCTGTTTCCTAAGGCCTGCCAGGTTCAAGGGTGTTTGTCTTAGCTGATTATAATTGATCTTTTTTCACTTAGAGAAGACTAAAATAATCTGAAAAAAATAGTTTCTTAATTGTAAATGTTAATTTTAATTCAACGATTTTTCTTGTTCACTTTTCACCATTTCTTACATTTGTTCTGTTTATGTTTTCAGAGTGGTGCCTGTGTTTGCTGCACGTCGAAAGTGGCTCAAGCTGAAAAAACTCAGATGTGTTTGTCTTAAGAAAAACTCTGCAGTGAGTATTTTATTGAATAGATTTGAACCTAATTAGTGGAAGAATTAGCCACTAATTACACAAAACGTACACAGGTAATGAGCCTTAAATGGTCTTTTTGAGTAGAAACATCACTGTCTTTGTTTTAAAATACTAGGTCTAAACCAATTCTAATTTTTAAACTTTTAAAAAAAAAATATTTTCCACAGAATGAGTGGCTGCTGGATTGCAGGACATATGTCCTTTTTTTGAGGCCACACATGTATTTGGAGCCATGGATCGCTGTAAGCATGTGGGACGCCTTCGTCTTGGGCACGACCATTCAATCCTCAATCCACAGAAATGGCAGTGTGTGGAGTGCAGCACTACTGACTCGGTGTGGGCCTGCCTCAAGTGTTCCCACGTGGCCTGTGGACACTTCATGGAGGAGCACGCACTCAAACACTTTGAACAGTCACAACACCCACTGGCCATAGAGGTGCGTGATTTGGATGTTTTCTGTTTTGCCTGTGGAGACTATGTACTGAACGATAATGCAGAGGGAGACCTCAAACTCCTCAGAGGTGCTCTCTCTACAGTCCGCAGCCCGGGAAAACGCTCCCTGCGCTCCTCAGTCGGAGGGGATAGTGCCCTCTGGCTATCGGACAGTGGTCCCCAGCAAGGCATGCAACTGGCTTCACGCTTTAGGAGGAAAGCTCTCTTAGGAAACATGTTTAGGATGTGGATGAGCAAACATACAGAGCTGCAGAATCAACGCCAAGAAAAACTTGAAGAAGCTAAAAGACAAAAGAAAGAAGTAAAGAAGAGACTGATGGAAGAGCTTGGCAGTGTCCCTCCCAGAAAGAGTGCTAGGCTTCTCACTCAGGGGCCACGTTCAACCATCACACTAATCCCTCGTAAGTTTCGTGACCCTCCAGAACGCCTACCTCTGCCCCCCAAAAAGCCTGCTCTTCTGCCCCTGTCCCCTAAGCCCTCTCAGAATGGGAGATCTGCTAAGATCCGGAAATATTGCTCCACACATGCTGTTTCCCGGCGCAGACCAGCTCCTGGTGTCACTGGTCTGCGTAACCTGGGGAACACGTGTTATATGAACTCAATATTGCAAGTGCTTAGCCACCTGCAGAAATTCAGGGAGTGTTTTCTCACTTTGGACCTGTGTGAAACCGAGGAGCTGCTGGCTAAGACTAATCAGTCCCAGCAAATGACAGGAGGTGTAGTTAGTCGTGTTGATACAGCTCTGTCTGGATGCCCCCTTGGACGCATAGAGAAGGCGGGCAGTCTTTTGTCAGAGGGTAAAAAAGAAAGCGCTCCACCTTCTGCGCAGGCAGCAGAGTTGGTTCAGCCCAAAGAGCCTCGCAGCTCTGCCCGCCAGCAGATGTCTTTGTGCCATGAGTTACATACACTTTTCAGGGTCATGTGGTCAGGGCGGTGGTCACTGGTGTCTCCCTTTGCCATGCTACACTCTGTGTGGAACCTCATCCCAGCATTCAGAGGCTACGACCAGCAGGATGCCCAGGAGTTTCTGTGTGAGCTCTTGGACAAAGTTCAGCAGGAGCTGGACACAGAAGGGTCGAAATGCAGGATCGTTATCCCCATCACCAAAAGGAGGCTTTCAAAGAAAGTGCTGAAGGTTCTCAACACCATCTTTCATGGGCAGCTACTCAGCCAGGTGAGACATACTGCAGTATAACGCTTTTTTTTACTTTCAGAAAATACCTTACTCAAGATGACAAGAGTTTGTGACATCTGTTAATGTTCTTTTCACTGTGTTTTAGGTGACGTGTTTGTCATGTAAGCACAAGTCTAACACCATTGAGCCATTCTGGGACTTGTCTCTTGAGTTTCCAGAACGTTATCACAGCATCAGAAAAGGCTCAGGCTCCACAGCTTACCAGCGCAGTTGCACTCTCACCGAGATGCTGTCTAAGTTTACTGAAATGGAGGCTCTTGAAGGCAGCATTTATGCCTGCAACCACTGCAACAGTAAGTGATTGATTCTAGAGATAATGGCTTAAATACACTTACTACACTGTCAAATATTCATTAGGCCATTTAACTAGACTGCTGCTCTTGTGTCAAGCAAATGTTATTATCAAACCAGTGAAATAACCTGTTATTTTGTCATGCCTGGCTAAACAGAAAGAAGAAGGAAGTCATCCCACAAACCCTTAATTTTGTCAGAAGCGAGAAAGCAGCTTCTGATCTACCGTTTACCTCAGGTTCTTCGGCTGCATCTCAAACGCTTCAGGCAAGTTTCCCAAGTGGCTTATACCATTGAACTAAACTTTACAAAAGGAACAGCTATTTTTGACTCTTTTTGAATAACATTGTTTGTCAATACGTGGCTGGTATTCTCTGTCATGATAGTAAAGATGACTCTTTGTGTGGCAGATGGTCGGGGCGCAACCATAGGGAGAAGATCGGTGTCCATGTGGCCTTTGACCAGGTCCTGAACATCAAACCGTACTGCTGCACAGGCTCAGGTCCCTCTGTGCACAGAGGAGGCTATGTGTACGATCTGTCTGCTGTCGTCATGCATCATGGCAAAGGCTTTGGCTCAGGGCACTACACCGCATACTGCTACAACACTGAAGGAGGTGAGCTCACCGCTTTTGACAAAGTCCTTGTTTCCTGGTTGGTCCCATCTTTTATTTATTCATATGTGTTTGTGCCTCTTCAGGTTTCTGGGTCCACTGTAACGACTCTGACATGAAGGTTTGCAGTGTTGAGGAAGTGTGCAACACTCAGGCCTATATTCTTTTTTATACCCAGAGGTCTGCATAGAAACCTTAGGTACCTCTCGTTGTGATGTCGACCACAACTTAGAAACTTAGGGCTGCATTTATGACAAATGTTGTCTGTTCCCAGATTATGGCAAATAATCCCATAAAGTGAAAAAACAAACTTACTGAAAAGGAGCAACAGGAGAATAAAGACCAGTGTGTTCTAGTACAGTATAATAACTGTCACTTGATAAAGATACAATTTTTTATAAAACAAATCCAAACGCATTTTGTGTAAATGAGTCCAGAGGTTTCTTTTATATAATGGCCTGAAGACTGTGGGAGCATTTCTGTTATCTACTCCACTGATCACTGTTCGTCCATTTTCACAAATAACAAACTCTGACTCAGACAGCATTTTACAAGCAACACTGATTCTAGGGTTTAATGCATTTTATTGCAGTCATTAAAATCAACATGGCAGTGCACAACATTTCTTCCCCATCAGTGATTGATAATCACTGTTGCCTCCTGCTCAAGTGTTTTCATTAGTGCGTGAAATGTCATTTCTGGATAATGCATTAGTCTGTCCTCTCCTCAACGGTTCTGCTGTGACTGAATACTGTGTCTCAGGCTTTAGGCCTCTGTTCTTGCTCTCAGTGAACTTTTTTTTTCCTCAGATGTTTGACTTGAAACATGAGAAAGTGTTAGTTTCACTCTTTCTGCACTTTTGAGGAGGGGGCTACTATTTCAGTTTGATCTTTGTGGCTGTTTCTGTTGTAGATCCTGTTATTCTAAAGGCAGCTGTTGTGGACGGTTAGACTGGTCTGAACTTCAGGTGGTTAGAAGCAGACTGAGAAACTGACGAATGTGTTTTTGGGAGACTTACCCAATTATTTGAGCACCTGAAAGCAATATTTTAAACACCCTGCATCTCGACAGGTAATTAAGACAAAATCAGGAATCATTCTGGTTGTTATACAATGTTTTTTACTCTGCTGTTTTTATCAAGGTCTTTAGGATTTATTAGGTAATCAGAAACGTTGTTGCATTTATTACACAAATGCACACTAAATTTGTGAACAAAGATGAAACAATCTAATGACAATGAATGTCTTACTTTTTAGTGGTCAGGTGTCATGCCACTGATCATCTTGAGTTATGTCTTGTAATGTAAAAAATACCTGTCATAAATGTAACAGTCATATGGATTTTGGTTTATGGTTATTATTAAAAACACAGAAATCTAAACTTGTGTTTCATTTTTGAGCAGATATCTGTTGTGTACAGTAGAGCAACAGATTAGACTAGTGCCTGAATGTTTATACCACTTGCATGCAACACTCTGCAATGATGGAGTTATATATATATATATATATATATATATATATATAATCCCATCCACACCAGGAACATGCTGAATTAAAAACAAGCTAAATCCTTGTTAAAACAATCTTAGTCGTGTGACCTGATTGTGAACATTTAATACAATAGTTTTGAATCCAATATATGAAATATTTTATTTAATACATTAATAAAACAGCAATGTTTTTGAAAACCAGATATAAATGTAGATACAACTTAACATGCCAGTTGAATTGACAGTGAATAGAAGCTGTTCAACTACATGTTATCAGCAAGAATGAACAACTGGTGAGAAATAAAGTTCATTTGACCTGAAGAAAAAGACAAATGTTTAAAAGCACTGCTTAAACTCTAGAGGATGATGCAAATCATGAGTGACATTGAAGATCTGTAACTACTTCTGACAAAATGGCAGTTTTTTTTTAATTGTGTCAATAATTCAATGTTAACTCATGCCAGGTAGATGCATTTTATGCACATATTTGGACATGCATGAGTACATAACATTCATGAAACCCCTTTACCTCTCAAATACATTTTGAAGCTTCAAAATGAGGTAACGGCAAAGATGGTCAGCGCTCAGTTGTTAGAAGTTGTTCTAGTCTGTGTCATAAATAATTACAAAAGTCAAGAAATTTGGTGACAGCAGGTGATCCGAGATTGGTCATCCGTACATTTTAATGTGACAATGAAGATGTGAGATTTATTCAGTGATAAACATGTATTTCTTCTGTTTGTGTGTCCACAAGTGCCATGTTTTGTCCCTGATGTATTTGCACACATTTGATCTCAAGGTAGTTCAGTGGATCCTGTTATAGTATTTTGTCCTGAATCTTTTGAGCTGCTCAGCTCGGCAGCAGCCACAGCTCCACAAAGTCCCACTGCTTCCACAGAACGAAGAGCAGCAGAGTGAGCAGCACTGTAGCAGCCACTCGGGCCCTAGTCTTCATCAGAGGAGTGATGAAGTTGGCTAAAGTCGAAACAAAAACCAGCAGCACGGCCATCAGAGCCAGGATCACGTTGATGAGTTTCCCTAAGAGAGCCCGAGCATTGGCGTTTTCCACTCCCTCCAACTGCACCACCTGCTGCTGCTGCTGCTGTAGTTCCAGTTTAGTGATACGGGTCAGGCAGGACTCCACAGCCTCCTGCAACAAGGACAAACAAGTATTTGTACTGCATTCAGCGTATTGTAATAAAGCATCTATACCTAAACATTTGTATACATCATGGAGCTGCAGTGGCTGAAAGGTCGTCTAATAACTGGAAGGTTGGTGGTTCAATTTCAGCTCCAAATAGTGCATAGTCCTTGGGCAAGACACTTCACCCACCTTGCCTACATATGTCTGTCCCAATGCAATGTGCTGTGTGACAGGAAACCATTATATTAAACAGATGCTTTCTTTTTTAAAGTGGCTTATCTTTAAATCGCACCTTATAGATACCCAGTTCATTATTCATTCACTCCACATTCACACACTGGTGGTGGTAAACTACTTATATAGCCACAGCTTCATTCCCATAACCATATAATGCAGCTATACCTGAATGTCTCTGGCTCTCTCATATGACTGGTAGGCCACTTTCTCCTCCATGCTGGCCAATTCCTGTTTTAGATTGGTCATCTCATTCTGATGCAGTTCTGTGAGGTCATTGAGCTGCTCCTCCAGTCTTTCATACCTGTAAACACACGATCATAGGCCCATGTTACTGTAGGCTCTACACTGGGCAGAATGACAATCTGCTAATCTAGGAAGATTAAATCGTACTATAGTTCATTCATTTATAATCTGCTCGTCATCGTCATTTTTACTGCAACAATACCAGTGTTCATGTGAAATAACACTGGATAAGATGTACATTGAATTTGTAGTTAAAATGGTTTTATGATATGTTGTCTTCTGTTAATTGTGTAATTGTGATCAAATAGAAATTGTGATCTCGGCGTAATGAAATCTTGATATTATATATTTACCATATTACCCATCCCTATCTCGTGTAAACTATGAACATTTTGGGGGGTAACTTTATTTTCTACCTGTATCTCTCTTCTTGCAGGCACTGTGTCATGTAGGAGTAGTCGCTCTGCAGTTGACCCTTCATATCTTCAATAGCGTCCTCCATATGCACTTGGCTGGCCTTGATCTCCTGCAGCCCTTCCAGAAGAGACTCCCAGGAGCTGTGCATGTGATGATGATGGTGGTGGTGCCCGTCCAGTCTGGGGCTCCCCATGGCGGGCCCTAAAATGCCTCCTCCACCAGCCCCACCAGAGTTACTACCCGCAGCCGACCCCGAGGTGGCGCTAGAACACTCGTCGTCGCTGCCGTACTTGGGACTGGACACCAATGTAGCACTCCCACTTAGGGCACGAGGTGTGGGTGTATCGTCAGATGTACCGCCGACCCCGTCGTCGAGTGTGTCTTTGAGATGAGCTATGTTATCAGCGCTGCCAAATTTGTTCCTGATGAGACTGGCAAACTCTCTCGGTTTGGACACAACAGCGGTGTGAGTTAGTGCAGAGACACCACCTTTAACCCCTTCAACAACCCCGCCGCCAAAGCCACTTATTCCAGCACGAACATTGGCCCTAACATCCTTCAGTCCCTGTTGCATGTCCCGCAGGACGTCTTTGGGCTGCCGAGCTGGTCCATTCTGTGGAGATGAGACAAATAGGAATGTAAGTGAGGCAGAGGTGCACGGAATGAGAATTAGACACAGACAGATGCATCCATTTTACATTTTAATGGGTGTTCTGTAGGGTTTTTTAAAGATACAACTGTCTTCATCAGTTGTATATAAATAATGCTCTGTCTTTAGTACAGGTGTTGGCATCTATGTAGTCTGAACATTATACAGGTATGTTGTGTAAAAGAGGAAGCATTTTTGTCCATATTTCACTTTTAACATTTGAGTAAATATGTAGCTCACCACTTGTTACATATATCTGTGTTCAATCATTGTGACGTAACCAAAACACTACCCTACCCGCCTCCATTCATAGTTCATATTTATGACATAATATTCATATGATCTAATAGACACATACCTGTTCAATTTCCTTCAGCTTCTTGTGATAGTGCTCTAGTTTCTTGTGCAACTGTGCAATGGTCTGTGCGGACTTCTGATTCTTTTTCTCAAACACTTGCTTGATCCGTGATGCCTGTTGTTTGTCAGCGTTGTGAGCCAATTTCAGGTACTCTGCCACATTGTCATCCCGTGCCTCTTGCTCCACGCGAATTTGCTCAGTGACTTTTAGGATCTTCTGCTGGAGGTGTTCAAGAGCGACCCGGGTTCGCTGTGGTTCCCCTGAAGAGGATTCAGACCCGCTTGCTCCGGACGGTCCCGCTGCTGCTGCTCCTTCTGTGCTGATGTTAGTGTCAGAGCCGCCATGACTCGGGGCGGAGGGTAGGCCTAGGGTGGACACCTCACTCTTGTCCAGCTGAGGAGACAGGACAAGACAGTTATAGTTACAGTTACAGAAATAAGGCAGGCCTAATAGTAGATCTTATATTACATTATAGATCTTTATTAGCTTCTCTGCAGGATATTCAATACATGGGCTTATCCCAATCTTTGAAGGTCAGTCTTAGCTATAGAAGCCTGTATGTACTATTGCCAAAGGACCTTCCAAAGCATAGACTGTTGCATATAAACCCGTCCACAGTTAACTCCAGACAAGAATAATGGTGAAATTGTTACCAATTCGTAAATAACGTTTGTATCAAGTTTCAAATGATGTGCCTTGATTTGAATATAATGAGAACTTTAGCCTACTACAGATCAAACCTGATACACAGGCCACATTAGGGTTTCCCACATGTATACAGAGTCCACAATGGTATGATAATGCATGCAATATGGGTGCACACTCAATGATGCTGAGCTGATCCTTGAAACATGCTAAATAAGCAGAAGTGCAGACCAACTACGCTGATGTTTACAGGATGATAGGCCTATTACATTCTATTGTGTTAACCGCATCAATCTGACACCAACCTAGATCTGTCTCACCGCTCTTACAAAAACAATATGATGAAAGTGTAATCTCTTTAAACAATGGGGGCCCTGGCATAGGCCTGTATCATTGATCCACGCTGGGAATCCCTCGTGGAGCCAGCATAGACGTGTAAGAGTAGCACGGCAGATGGTGGGATAGTTGACCCTTCAGCCTGACGTCAAAACAGTGTAATCAGAGCCTCAAAACAGTGCCGCCGGACACATGGCGCAATATCTCGCAGCTCTAATTTTTCTTTCCGGGGCGCCCTCTGTGCATTTATTTGCGTTAAACGGTGCCGTGAGATAACGGAGCAAACGTTTTAAAATGCGTAGCCAAATTTGGGAAAGAACGGATGACTGCAGTCGCTGTGGGTAATTTCTAGACGCGCGTATATGCAGTGTCTGGTCCATACAGAAGGAGGCAGGGGGGAATATGCTTCAACACACAACACAAACAACGGCAGCCATAGCCGATACTTGAAGGTACGAGACGGTGAAGTCGTAGAGTGTGTCTTTTTATGGTCAATGGTCAGGGGGATAAGCGTGGCATGGATGAGGATGGAGATGGTAGATGGAAAACATGAGGAGGGGGCTGCTCGGAGACAAAGTGTGACATGAGACACCACAAGCGGCAGCACAGCAAATAATCAAATTAGAAACGTTACCATACTGCTTTAATCCAATATTTGGGGTGCCATTGCAAGTCTGTGTTCGAGGCCCATCCTCCACCTCCCTCCTCCACCTCCCTCCTCCTCCCCTAAAAAACTGTGAGGTGCCCCTCCTTAACTCTCTCTCCAGCCCGAGTAGTTTCGGCTGCCTATCAGGTCTCCGTATCCTAAAGCCGCTCCATTGTTGTTAATGGCATTGATAACTGCAGCTCCGCGCTCGCTCACCTCCCTCTAATGCTCGGATCTATTTCTCTGCCTTACCTCGCTCCCCTGGACACCCTCCCCCCTCCCGCTGCTCTCGATGCAGCCGCGATGTGCCCTGCTCTGTTACGGATGTGGGAGCCGAGGGACAGATGATGGAGCGGGTCGGGGGATGGGAGAGCTGGACGCATGCGTACAGGTGCCAGTGTGTCTGAGGCTGGAGGGCACAGAGAGAGCGCGCTGTGGGACTTTCATCCCTGAACGCTCCAGTTCAAACTATCACGTACAGCCTGTGTGGGACTCCTGTGTGTCAGGACCTGATGCTCACAAACAAATACAAATACAGGGATATCACACTCACACTCGACATACATTAGGAGACACATTTACTTTTAACAAGGTTAATAAAACAATGTGTAGCCTCTTATATTACACATACACAAGGAGATCTAACACTAAAAAAGAATACATCACTTTTGTTGTAATTTTTTATTGTGTTTACAATTTACAACAATGAAAACAACTATATTTAACAAGCATTTAGCAATAAATAATGATCTTTAATTTGCTTAGAATAAAACGTAAGCATCTCTAAACTGAAGTGCAGTCTGTGTTGGGGCAATTCTGCTGTTGTTTCTGTCTGTACACTCGGACAATTCAGAACAATATGTTTATTTTGTGAAATAAATGTAATTTTTTAAACACAGAAAGACTACCCTCCACAGCAGAATATGCTGACGCATACATAAATATATGTATTTTACTTTGAGGCAGATAATATGGTTTGTTAAATTGCACTTTCCTTCCAAAGAGAAAAAAACTAAAGCACTTAGCTTTACTGTAGCTTAGCAATACAGTTTTTAAAAACCCTTTTGATTGTCGTGTGAAGCTTCGACGATAAAGGCCAGTGAGGGTTTGGTTGTGTATGTGCAATACTGTAATTTTTCTATGAACATGCTACTTGTGTGCTGTGCTGTTTAAATCTATATATAAATCTGTGATACTATAGATTACATAATCTAACTTAGTTAAAACATAGATGTTTTGGTATTTAAGGAGCTTAGCTCAGCCTACATCTGGTGCTGTACATGTTAAGGTGTAGAAGAGGCACTTATATTGATCTGAATTTGAACATGGAAAGTACATCTACATGTACAGTAGATCTGATCACAATACAATCCTTCCTATGAGGACACAAAAGTATGTGTATAACACATCTGTGTATAAAATACAAATATAAGACACAGGGCCTAGCTTAATAAAAACAGGACAGGAAATGGTCCCGCGTTTGCTTTTCAAGTGCACAACAACGTTTCATATTTGTTCTGGTGAAGATAACCGTGACTTGATTCATCTTTGCTGGACAGTAAGAACAGGCGGTCATCACTTTAGCGACCCCTTGATCCAAACAAGTATAAATCCACTGAATCTAGAGATTATGCCTAATCCTCTCTGCTCAAATGTCCTCTTCTTAACCACTGGGAAAACAAGACTGTGCTCAGAGCGAAATACAGTACCCCAATTAACCTTAAACTAATGACAACAGCTAAATGTAGCAGAGGTCCCTTCCATTTAAGTACATGATTTAGTGAGCCCATCTTCCTCCAGGGGCGCTGTGTAGAGTCTGTGCAGTACATGGTAATCCTGAGAGTTTAGTGCAGCCATATTTTTGTAATTTGGCAGCTTCACAGTGGCCCGCCCCAAGCATCACTCTCCGGACTTACGAGGCTTTCCAACTACTCGTCTTTTGGCTTGATAGAAATCTGAAACGATACAAGGGAATTATAAATAATACAGCCAATTTACAGTTCAAAAAAGAAAAGTATGGCTATTACTAGAATCCACTGTATTTCTCAAATGCATTAGATCATTATTTGTACCTGTAATGTTGGTCTGTTTCCTCTTGATGCCTGCACACGGCTGTTGCTCTGGAGTTTTCTCTAACTCCTCCAGGTTGAGTGCACGTCTCTTTGGGGAGCGGGGGATGTTTTCCTTGTCACTTTCAGAAGAAGCCGCCCTTCTTCTCTTTTGGGACACTGTGACCTCTCTTGCTGCGCTGTGACTCTCTGCTTGTCCCAGGCCAAACATACATGAGCGGTACAACAGTGGCACCTTGGTACCCGGGACACTCTCCCACTGGAAGTCACCGGTATCTAGAGGTTTATCTTTGAGGAAGTCAAATCCCCAGCGAACTGAAGCCTCTTGGAGGTCCTTACGTAGAGCCGCCTGGTACTCCACCTGCAGCTGCTCTCTGTCCACAGGCCCGAAAAGGTTTCTCCGCGTTGGCCCGTTTCCCAGGGTGCCCAGGATCCGCTTGTGACTGGCCATAATTCTACACTGTAGTAGACATTAGACAAGGTTAGTGCTCAAAGCTTCTGCTCATGAACACTTCTATGTAACAAAGTTCACGGAGACAAATGTAAAAATAAATGGAGTCAATCAACGAATACTAATGATTTACCAAGAGACCATGATCACTCCATCAGTATTAATAAAAGTGTAAAATCTCTTACCATGTCTCTGTTAAAGTGTCCTACAGTCAGTTGTCTCAGTTCAAACCTTAGACACACTGAGGCCAATATGAGCCCGTGCGTTTATAAACCATTGCAGAGTGACTCATAAGGGCCCTCCTATGTGAATAAGCGGTACATGTCGGGGCATAGTCTCACACAGACATGTTAGGGCAAAACACTACTGCAGCTGTTCACCGAGTCAACAGTAGGTGGCAGCATGACACCAGACAACAAGCCTCAGCTAAACCAGCAACCTCAGTCAGAAGTCTGAATGACTGGGCAAAAAACATCATTCTCTATAAAGTTACAATAAAATTAAACATTTTACTGTAAAACTACAGGAAAGAGCCATTTGTTCTTTTGGGAATGATACATCATTGTATGTGTTCAGGAAATGTACCACTACACCCAACACTGAGAGGCCCACCCCACTACATTCATGATCCTGGTCAGTGTATAACATCCGTCTATACGGATCCTTATAAATCCTTTTAGATAATCTGAAACGTGCAGCAGCAGACTTGCATGGCAATGTTCCAGAAACGGTTCAGTTCATTCACAACTTCACACAGACCTGAGACCTGAACACCCACACTCACATCTGTTCTACAAAACACATAACACATATCTAAACATGGGCTATTGTTTTGTTAAGAAGTTATTTTTTAAAAGAAGAATTTCTTTATAATTGCTTTATTTCATATTTATATATATTAATAAAATATTAGAATTTGTCTTTATTTAATTGTGACAACATAACTGCTGCATTTGTTTATATAATAGCTCTTTTCTTTTAAGGCCATCACAAGAATAACGATGAGTAGTCACAGGCTGACTCCCCACCCTGTTAAATGTTATATAACATGTTGCCCTCGGGCCATAGGTGTAAAGAAACTAGGCAAAATATTAGAATAGAATTAATTGTTATAAAACACTAACAAAATACATACTGTGTACCACTATGTGGGTTTCAGAGCATCTGCATCTGCATCTGCATCCAATTACAAACGTCAGTATAGTTTTCATATTTTCCTATCTGGCGTGGTTTGCTTGGACAAATGCCTGCTGTCTGGCCAAAAAGCTGAGAGTAAAGAAGTTAGAATGCAATTTATCTTGAATTAAGGCTATCTGTTCTCAGTGTAAAAATAGTAATGTATTTAAATGGTACACATGTCCAATTGTATTTATGTTCATTTGATTTCCAAACACCCACTCTAAACACGACGTCAGTGTATTTGTGGGTGGAGGCCCCATTGTGGAAAATCTACTGAGTCACTTTCCCTTCTCTGCTCACGGGACTAGTACACGTCAGAGGGAACGGGGTTGGCCCGGTGCAAAGAGGCGTGATCTGGGCGTGATTAAAGGCAGTGGCGGGATTCAGCTCAGGCATGAACTGTACCGGCTCCCTGCCCCGTTTACTACAACCCTCCACGTGAGAGCCCAACTCGTGTGCCCCAGACCAGACAGGGCTGTGACAAGAGGTTGGCCCACCTCCAACAGGACACAAACATAAAGACAGCACAGTCTTATCAAGATGGCCTCGAGTTTTCTCTAAGGAATTGTGATGTAAACAACTCAATGATGCCACATGTGAAGATATAACCTAATAGCCTACATTACCAGATAACTTCACAGGCAGGCAGAACAACCACAAATCGACATTATAGACTTGAAACGCCTAGAAAAGCTTTACATTAGCTTACATTAACTAGATTAAGACTTTGAGCTGTTCTATAGTGTAATAACAGCATAATTAGACACAAAACATACATAATAACATAGAGGAATAGATGCCAATATTAAGTGTTACTTACATGTCAAGTCTTGTTTTATGTTTTCTTGAAAGTTGAAAGATGAGGAGTTTTCTTTGCTGTTTTTATAGTTCACGTTTCAAAACAAAACTATAAAAATGCCCGAGTATTGAGGTATTATTTTTTAACACAGCCCTGTGTTTTCAAATGTATAAATTTTAGCTAAGCAGCGTACGAGCTATAGCTACTTGATATTTTCTTCCAAGATTTCCCTCAGATCTCCACGGACTAACCCTTTATGAACTCCGGTGGGTGTGAGCCATCCCTTTCCCGTGAAGAGGCGGGTGTCTGGTCCCCACACGTGAAATTAACCCGGTAAACTCACGAGAACACGTGAAAGTTGGCTCTGTCGTGGGGATGAAGAAATTCCAGTCCAGGACACGGAGCTCACTCACTGCGCATGTGCAGAACTAAGGGGCGGGCAGGAGGGGCTTTTATGTTTTTGATTTGGTTTAGTCCCAATTTAGTCCTAGTTTAAATCCGATTTAGTCCAAGTTTGGACCTGATTCTGTCCTGGTTGGTTTGGTGATGATTTAGTCCTGTGTTAGCCCTGGTTTAGTTCTAGTTTAAACCCAATTTAGTCCTAGTTTAGGCCAGATTTAGTCCTGGTTTAGACCTATAGTTTAGACCTGATTTAGTGATTTGTTAAACCAATTTATCCTATATGCAACCAGGTCTTCACAAGATTCTGAATTAATTCATCCCTCAGTTCACTATCACCAGTTATTTGCAGGACTAACCATTGAATACGTCACAGGAAGTAGGCAACCCTCTTTATGTGAGTTGTTTATAAACTAAGCCGGTGCTCTCGGCCCCATACGTCTGCCCCGTACGTCGCCCCGTACGTCTGCCCCATACGTCTGCTACAACTGTCACCAACGGGCACCTTAATCAGACATTGTGTGATTTCTAAGGGTTTTTATATTGTTAACAGCAATTAAGAGGCCCCGCCCCCAAACCATGACAAACATGGGAAGGGTCTATTTGACTTTTTTGATTTGTCTGGATGTTTGTGAAGAATGTTTTTGCCAAATTTAGAAAATTCCCTAAA
>JAVQKC010037927.1:0-24940 GCA_036025475.1 Philypnodon macrostomus
CTCTCTCACAGTGGACATGCACCTACGATGAAAATTTCAGACCCCTTCATGACTTCTAAGTGGGAGAAATAGCAAAATAGCAAGGTGTTCAAATACTTGTTTTCTTCACTGTAGGTGTTCACTTGATGCTAAAGTGTGTGATGTGTGTACCTAGGGGAAACAGCGGGTTTTGAGGAGAGACAGTGTTGTGCGAGTGGAGCTGGCGGAATTGACCGCAGAGCTAGACCTGGACATTCTCAGTCGTTTGAGAAGCCTGAGCAAAGCCTTCAGCCACTGTCCTGCGCAGAGCCCCAGTCCGGGACAGACGCAGGTAAAGTTTTTGTTAAAATAAAAACACATGCAATCCCACAATATAAAATGGTTGGGCGACAGGTCAAACTGGTTTCCAAATCTAGAAAAACAGTAAATATAATATTATTCACACTAGGTCTTAAACTTATAGATATATTTTACAGTTCCATTAAAAACTATACAACAACATTATCAATTTAAGTTGGAAAGGCTGGAAAAAAGTTGACTAAATGTATTTATATATTGTTATAATGTTATACGCGTTTCATTTTTTTAAATTTACAACCAATAAATACATTTACTAGTAAATTCAGCTAATACGCATGTCAAAAATGTATTCCCAAATATTGGTATCTCATATGGCATGTTTCAATGATATTGTAAAGCCATATATCATATGCTTACCCTAACATTTTTCATTTGAGTTATAAAGTAACTAATATAGAGATTATTCATTTCTTTCCTTCCTTCCTTCTCTCCATCGTTCAGACCCAGACCACTGAGCTGTACTCCTCCTTCTCCCTGCTCTCGCCTCATGCCGTCCTCAGATTGCGTTTCCCCATACCAGACTTACGCCCCCCCTCAAAACGCAGACCTCCAACACAAAGAGTAGTTCGACAGGAGACTTTAGTTCTGGAGGTGACCGAACTCGAAGTAAAGCACCAAGAAGCCCCGGACCTTCAGGCAGAACAGACTGTCCCGGGACAGCCTTGGACCCCATGTCTCACCCAGCTGCTGGAGGCCTCCTTCACAGACCTGCATGGTGAAAAAATAAGCTATAAAAATCCTATTAATAAGGATGATATTTAATGTACAGGACTAGGATTGCACAATGTTTGGAAAACATGGGCTATGGGATAATTACTGCATGTTGAGTATAACAATAATTATATTTGTATGTTCTTTGACATTGCCTATATATGCCACAGTTTTATATTGACTTGGACCATTAGAGTAAACGTATGTCATTTCATATGGATATTGTGATTGAGAATTTGTGATTATATTGTGCAACTCAATATAGAACTGATGGTGAACATGTTTTACCAGGGTCTTACGAAGGCTGGGAGGGAGGATCTTTTCCCTGTATCAGAGTAAAGAAGAGCAAGAACTCGATACCCAGGTATGATGCTGCTACATTTAAAAAAAACAAACACCAGAAGATTATTATTTTATGCTTAAATCATCCAGGATCTCAGTGCGTGTGCGCGGAGGTGAGACCCAGGGCCCAGTAGCAGGACTGAGTGCGATAAACACTGGCCTCATCAGAGACCAAGGGGCCGCCTTTTTTGAAAGTCACTGTGAACTCCAAGACAAAACCAGCTCCCCCTTCTCCTCAAACCGGACCATGTTTGAAACAGAGGAGGTGCAGAAATACCCAACTAATTTATACATTTTTTGCTTAGATATACATTATTATATATTATTATATACGTTGTTTTACTTTGTCTTTTCAGATGGTGATTCCTGCGGACCCTGAGGAGATGAGTCAGTTTCAGGCCCAGTGTGTTGCTCAGTGTGAATGTGCTGTGGACATCACCCTGCCTCTGGTTTACATCCTGCTGCCCAGTAAACAGGCCTTTCAGAGCATCTACAACAGGTTAGTCACAATGGGGTATTTTCAGCTCGTTAAAGTGTTTTTTATTCTTGCTTTATATCTTGCTTTGTTTGTGTGTGTTTTATTATTGACAGTAAACCTAGGTTATATTGTTCTAAACAGTGGTTCACATTTAATGAATTGTTTGTTCAGTTCTTGATTTAGTTTTGGAGCCAGTTTAGTTTTCTTTTAGTCCTGTTTATAGTAATTGAATTTGATGCGTCGGTCACTGCTTATTCCTGGTGTTTAAGGCCTAGATTTATACCTTTTGGGTTAGGTCTGCTTTATCCCAGATCCTGGTTTAGTCCTGTTTTAGATCTTGTTTAGTCCTGGTCGTCATGGTTAATACATTGTTAAGTCATGGTGTACACTCTGTGAATATGTTCTGATTTAGAGTTGAGTGTACTTCCAAAGCCAAATATTTTCTGAACCGCAGTCATTCCTTTGTCATTCCGTTTTAAAGGATCAACAATGACTTACTGATGTGGGAACCTCCACCTCCTCCTTCATCACGTAGCCCTGACCACAGTCGCCATCAGTACGACGAGTTTCATCTCTGCAAGTCCGCCTTCAGACTGGGTGAGTTCGACTACAATAAAGTCTGTGACACAAGTTTCACATACAATACCTGCTGTCTGATGTTACATTTTTGGTTTTTGTAGACTCTGATTCTGAAGAGGAAGAGCCATCTTACTACATGGCCAATGATCTGTCCAGAAAAACCAAGTCCGCTGCTCGCCCCAACCACAACCTCAGCCTCCTGTCTCTCACTGTGATTATTGACAAAGGTCGTCTGCAGGCCAGGACTGACGAGAAGGCACTGCTTTTTTTAGACTACACTGTAACTGTCATGGCTAAATATGGATAAATGGATGACTCCTTAAGTTAACTTGGTATATATTTTCTCATTTAGGAAGAACAGGGTCAAGGTGAATTTGTGCTGGATCTCGAAGGGGGGAAGGTTTTTAGTGTGGCACAATATCAGAATGACCCTAACCTAAACTACCTGTGTTTGGAAAGCAGAAAAGTTGAGCTCTACCATCGAGGTACACATAGATTATTTCAATATATCAAAACTATTATACCCAATCTTAATGTTTTATATTTATTGTCACTTTTCAATTTCAGCTGTAGTGAAAGACATCCTAATACCCCAGCGACTGGAGATGCCCAGTTTCACGTCCCCAAAGCACTTAGACCCCACCATCTACCCCACTGAGGCTGGGGTGAGCAGTGTCAGTGGAAGAGAGGGCCAGTCAATGATGTTATCCACTGCTATCAAAATCACTCTTGACCTCCAGAAAAGCGTTAAGGTTGGTCTTTCTCACACATGTACTGCACTTGTAATATTGACAGGGTAATAATAACAATTGTAATTATTTTTTGTTATTTTATTTAGGAATTCGTAGTTGCTCTTCGACTGCAAGGGGCCACCATGAGACATTACATGACTCAAACCAACCAGAGCTGGCATGAACAGGTAAGGAAACTAGTCTCAAGTCTCCACAATATGTTTGTACACATCTATTATTTTGTCTGTTAAAGATAGTTGAGTTTCTGGATGTCATTGATGACCCTATTTTGGGATACACCGCACCTGCCGTCATCACTGTCCTCCACACACACCTTGCCTCTTGTGCTGTTGACTACAGGTACACTCACTTAATCCATAATAAACTGAATGAATATTTTCCTCTGGCATATATGCTTCTATTCTTTCTATTCTTTGTTAGACCTTTGTATTTGCCGCTGCGAGTGTTGTTCACGGCAGAGTCCTTCTCTCTGAGCAGCAATATCATCGTTGACACCTCCACGTTTCACCTCAGGTACAGTTTATTGTAACCTACATACCCTCTCTGTACACTTTAAACGGACACTTAATACAAAGTACAGATAACTAGGCAATTGCATTTTTTTTATCTATGAGACATGTTAAAGTTCAATTTGAGCATCATTAAAGAAGAATTAAGTGATGTGGTAGTTGGTGGGGGAGAATTTCAGAAACTGCTGATCTATTGTGATTTCTTTGGACTAGTTTGGTCTGCAAAACATACCATCTGTGACAATGTCTTCTCTTGAAGGTCAAGGCTTTAAACCACATGGACCACTTTTTTGGTACATGGTCGACCTATGTATTTTGGTGTTTAGTATTCATATAGACTGTGGTAGTCCTTTGCAATCTGTTTCCTGTAGTGAAAGAATAAGATTCAACAATTACATTTACACTATTATTCCTTCCACAGATTCATCTTGGATGACTCTGCCCTCTACCTCTCAGACAAATGTGAGACTGACACAGTGGACTTGAGGAAAGGTACTACACACTGTTATTAGGGCTGGGAACCTCAGGTTACCTCACAATTCGATACGATACACCATAGATGGCTCATGATTATATCTCAATATGTCGATACTTGATATATTGCACATTATAACCTCCAATATATCACGGTTTTAAAAGGTTTTTAAATTAATACTTAATAGTTTCTAAACTGTATTCCAATGGATTGATAAGGTTTTAATGAAATATTGTTAATTTAATAATTAGAATAATTAAAATTTATCTCGACAAGTCGACTTTTTCAAAATAAGAAACAAAATGTAAAAACTGATTTTATTTTGGTGAAATATACAAAATATTATAAATTCCGATATAACGATATAGCAGCCTGCAATAGCGACACTGCCTCACAAAAAAGAAAGATATCTATATATCGATATCTTGTTCCACCCCTAACTGGTATACACACTCATAGGTCAATTTCTGGTGTACCAAAGACATATACATATTTTGTGTTTCATAGATTATGTTTGCATTCTGGACATTGACCTGTTGGAGCTCGCCATAACCACATGGAAAGGCAGCACTGTGGGCAAACTGGTGAGTGAAGGCGTATCATTACATTCTGTACCTGCTATTCTTTCTAAATGACTCTCTCAGCAGACATGACAAATTTATGTGTCCGCAAGAAAACTTGAACCTCAACCAAACATGGTAATTTGGTTCCGTTACCTTCAAAACCACTAACAATCGCCGGGTTTGTGTTTATAAATATTTATTTTGCCAAAATAGAGGTCCTCAGTGCAAAGTTGCAGACTCTTGGCTCGCATTTTAATCATAGGATCACTTTTCACTTAGTCTAAGAACTCTAACCAACATGCCAACAGTAAACATTTTGTACCATACCAATTATGTGGCTATACTTCAACCAATCAGTGACAACATATACATCGTCAAAAGGCATGCTCTTATGTAACAGTGTATATGTCTGTATTTTTGTCTTATATGCATACGTCTGAGATTATATAAAAACCATGTAAAACATACATTTTTGTTCATATTTTTTTACTATATTGCATTTTTGTTTTTGCCTAGACTCAACCACTCTTTGAACTCCGTTGCTCCAATAATGTGGTCCACCTTCACACCTGCGCTGACTCCTGTGCTGCTCTGGTCAATCTGCTGCAGTACCTGGTCTCTCAGGGCGACCTGCACCCCCCTCCACGACACGCTTCTCCCACTGAAATTGCTGGACAGAAACTACCGGTAAAGATTTCATAACAACACATTGTGAAAAATACAAATTCTTTACTTTTTTTGCCGTGAACCAGCTAAAATTGACTGTCTGCATATTTATGTGTTTTTGTCTTGTCAGATGTCTGAGTGTCCTGCGTCCACCGTGGCCTGCCCTCCAGCGGAGACCGCTGAGATTAATCAGTGTGATCTCACTGACGCCTTAATCGACACAGAGAAGAGCAGCAGAGACGAGAGTTTAGATGCAGGTATGCTAGCTATAAGTCAATGTTCCTTTCCTATAGTGAATAGATTACTGATTTTGTTATATGTACAGTATAGTGCAAATGATTTTGTCAGGTTTGAAGACATGCTCCTGGGTAAAGGGTTTACAAAATGCAAAGCAAAATCCACATCAATCCAATCAAAGTTTTTAAAGGTCAGTTTAGCAGTAGTCGTATGGTGGTTGCTCTGTGTCTCATCATGCTAATGCTGACAGATTCAATGATCAAGTTGGTAGAGCAATACCAGGCGAAAGCTAAGGCACAATGGCAATGGTATTATACTGACTTCTCCCTGCATGTGTCCAGGTTCACCCTCTGTACCAAGGGGCTCTCCGGTCTCTGTGTACCTGTTTCCCGGTGAAGGCGCAAAGTACAGCCCCTCCAGTCTCCACGCTGATGACTCTGAGTTGGATGGACTGGTTGCCACGGCGACAGAGGCTCAACCGGACATGCTGTCGGACGAGGCCTCGGAGGGCTCCACGGACAACGACGACTTCTGCATCCTCGAAGCTCCAGGCATGGGCATTCCTGTAAGTCAAATCTACTACTTTATCCTACACAGTTCAGGGGTGAACTTATGACCACATGCCTCATATGTAGCCCCATACAAAACAATCCCTAATGGACTATATTTGTCTAACCAGCATACATTTTGTTCGGTAATTTGATGGGCAGTAGCTCATCTGTTGGATTGGACCACACAGGCCAGTCTTCACTCCACACCTAAATCACCTGTCAATGGTTCACCACTGTTTCTTCCATGGACACTTTTGATAGACCACTGCAGACCGGGAAAACTGACCCAGTCATTGTGGCATAAAAATGTGGCTTTTGTCAAACTTAGCTATAATCCTTACTCTTGCCCATTGTTCCTGCATCAACTCCAAGGAATAACTGACCCATCCACTACAAACAAGCTCTGTGATGAGAATTTAATCTGTGTCATCACCTGTCAGTGTTCATAATGTTATGTCTGATCAGTGTGTTCAAAAGTCACAAATAACATTGCAATAACATTTCTTACCCCTACCCAGCCCAAAGATGGAGAGCCTGTGGTGACAGCGCTGGCTCAGGGTCCCATTCGAGTCAAAGACAGTCACTTCTCCAGGCCCAGGGGTAGCTCTGACCTGCTGCGGGCCCCGAGTCGATTCCCTGTGCCTCAAAACAGAGTGGTTCTGCGGGAGATCTCAGTCGTCTGGCATCTTTACGGAGGAAAGGACTTTGGTGGAAAGCCCATATCCATGCATGCCCAACACGCCAACAGGTCTAATAACCCTCCTTTTATCTTCCCTCCTTTTACTGTAGTTCTATTTATATTGAATAGTGTTTGTGCTCTACAGAGGTCGTTCAGTGCCTGCTGGTGTCCGAGGCTCTCCGTCCCGCTCTGTGGGCTCTTCTCGTCCTCAGAACTCGTGGCGCTGGGCTGGAGGCAGTGGCCGTCAACACTCACTGTTAATGGAAATACAGCTAACCAAGGTTTGTTCTGTATTTTGGATAAAACGTCAACTACGAAGCCATTTTGAGGTGGTGATGGGGAATGTTGCTACACAGGCTACAAATGACCATTAATGAGATGCTGGTTTGGTTCAGTCTTGTTCTGCATTAGATGTAGTTTACTTACGCATTAGTCCAGTTTGGTTTTGTTTAATTGTTGCTTTTGTTCTGGTTTAGGTGATTTATTCATTATCATCAGAGGCAGTTTATATCATTAAAAGTTGAAGAAAGGCTGGGCTTAAGCAGACAACTTTATGCTATTGTGAGAAACAATACTGTAATGTTAATGTGTTGTCCTCCTCTAGGTCTCGTTCCAACATGAGACCTACCAGGTGCTTGTAGCGGGACAGGACGGTGAAGGTTTGGGGATTGGTTTGAGCGGTGAGCAGCCCATCTCCAGACAAGTGTTTATAGTTCAGGAGCTGGAGGTGAGAGATCGTCTGGCTTCTTCGCAACTCAACAAGTTCCTCTACCTCTACACCAGCGAGAGCATGCCCCGACGAGCCCACTCTAACATGGTGAGACTAACTAGTAACACATGTATTGTATATGGTCAGCCCATGACTGTGTTATGTACATTATATTAAGTGTGTGTTTTGGTTTTAGCTCACGGTGAAAGCCCTGCAGGTGTGTCCAGAGTCCGGTCTCGGAGGTCCAGAGTGCTGTCTCAGAGTCAGTCTATTACCCCTGAGACTCAACATTGACCAGGTACAGAAATAATGATGCCTGCCCAAGCTTAAATTCCTGTTGTATCCTGTTGTAGTAAAATAGTTTATTGAGAGATTTTTTACAGTTTCTTGTTGTCGTTTCTTTGTAGGATGCACTATTTTTCTTAAAGGACTTTTTCAGTAATCTAGCCTCATATGTGAACCCTTACCTGCCCATGGACCCTGCAGCTGAAGGTAGGTTGTTATTGTTTATTTTAACTAAAGATTAGATTTTTTGTGTATTTTTTATGGTTTATCTTTAGTGATGCACAGATATATCGGCTCAACATCGGTATCGGCCTCTACAGATGGCTGAGGTTAATCAATTGTTCTAATTGGATAGCCTCTAATATTTAGGATTAGAAACAGCCAGAGAAAGAAAAGACAATTCAAACAGTCTAAATTTAGGGTGATAAAATTAAGTAAAACTAATATTTCTGGAATAATATATACATTTAACGCAGTTTTACATGTTTCAAAAACATATCCTGCTAAAACTTCAAATATCGGCATCGGTATCGGCCAAGAAATTCCATATTGGTGCATCCCTTTTTATCTTCACACATTTTAAGATAATGTCATTAATTATCATGCTATTTTCTCAGTAAAAGCCGACTCGTCCCAGAGAAACCCGGAGGAGGGTGAGTGTGGCCTGGGCCCTGATCTCTCTGCGTCGGTGGAAACTACCTTCAGTGAACGGAGCTCCTCGTCCGCTGGCTCCACCTCATCATCCGATCAGCCCATTTACTTTAGGTAACATCTGGAGCTTTTCACTGATGGTCTCTAAGTGAAGTTGTATGTAGTAAATAAATAGGAATTGTTAGGGAAGTGTTTCTCATCAAAAGAGACTATGGTGGCCCCCATTGTCCAAAAACAAGCTGGAAAATAAAACTGTTATAAAAAGGACTGCTTTAAGGTTAATTAAAGAAAATAACATTATAATATTATAATCATATTTGTCATCTATTTCTACTGCATTTAATGAGGGTTTAACAAAAGGTCACCAGTGCTTCCACAGTCTCAAACGAAATCTGGCAAACACTTTACAGTATTTTGGAAGATTCTCACATTCAGTCTAGTAAAAGCTTGAGGGATGCTTAATTTATTGATTTATTTGCCAAATCAAGATGCCAAAATGCTAATATATTTTGAATGAATCCCATTTTGTCCCTTATCCAAAAGACTAAAAAAGTGTCATAATCCTTAATATGAAGCAGCTGTTTGTGCTGTGGCTCATTTCACTGTAAAATTGTGAAAACTGAGAGATTTATGACTTTGCTAGGCTAAAAATATTGACATAAAAGAACCCAAACACAACTTTAATATACCTAAATATTCCCGTCTCTCCTGCCATTTTAGGGAGTTCCGTTTCACCTCTGAAGTGCCTATCTGGCTGGATTATCACGGCAAACATGTTGTCATTGAGCAGGTATTTTATAATTCCACTGTAGTTTGCCGAGCGTATTGTGTATTTCAATTGTTTACTAATACATTACAATATTTTTGACAGGGAACTTTTGCAGGGATTTTGATTGGCCTGGCACAGTTAAATTGTTCTGAGCTGAAGCTGAAGAGGCTCTGCTGCAGACATGGGTATCTATGGATGACTTTCTAGTTATTTTTTTATATGCTTGAAAAAAAGATTTTTCTCTATCCACAAAAAAATTAGGCAATATTTTTTCTCTTTTTTTAGTCTTCTTGGTGTCGACAAAGTGATCCAGTATGCTGTCACTGAATGGCTCACAGACATTCGGAAGAACCAGCTGCCGGGCATTCTGGGAGGTGTAGGCCCCATGCACTCAGTCGTCCAGCTATGTAAGTGGCCAATTATATTAACAACAGCTTTACATTGCATTTCGTGGCTAAGTTCTGTCTTTATTTTAGTCCATGGTGTGCGGGACCTGTTCTGGTTGCCCATAGAGCAATACCGGAAAGACGGACGCATTATCCGTGGTCTCCAGAGGGGGGCAGCATCTTTTGGCACCTCCACTGCGTCTGCTGCTTTGGAGCTGAGCAACAGGCTGGTTCAGGCCATTCAGGTATTCCCTTAATAAATGCATGTTGTTTTATAGGGAATGTATTTAATTCAATATTGACATTTTTAGGCCACAGCCGAGACAGTGTATGATATCCTGTCTCCAACACCTCCTCTGAACCGATTCACCATCACCGAGGGGCGGGCTACATCCGGCAGGTCGCGAAGAGCCGCCCAGCCCGCAGACCTGAGAGAGGGAGTGGCCAAGGCTTATGACACTGTCAGAGAGGTAAGGCCATAAACTAGTGGTACTCGAATCACACCAAAGAAATCCTCACAGAAGATTAAGAGCTATTTTGCTGAACCTATATTTGGGCCAAATTAGGGCCTAAAATAACCCAATTTCTAGACAAAAGAGTCAATGCAGAAAAATGTATTAACTAACTAATCTAAACTAGGTCTAGATTAGCTCTAAACCTGGACAAAATCAAAACTAAACTAGGCAGTGGTCTATACACATCAAATTCAGCCCACTCACCAGAGCAGGACTTAAAACAGAAAGAAATCAAGACTTACTAAAAAATTATAATTCTGTGATTAGATCATGTCTGATTTCATTCATCCTTTTTTTACCTGTGCTTTCACTATAGGGGGTAATAGACACGGCTCAGACCTTATGCGACGTAGCCTCTCGTGGCCATGAACAGAAAGGCCTGCCCGGTGCCGTGGGTGGCGTCTTGAGGCAGATACCACCGACCGTCGTCCGACCTTTAATCGTGGCGTCAGAAGCCACCTCCAACCTGCTCGGTGGCATGAGGAATCAGATAAAACCTGACGCCCGCAAAGAGGATTTCCTGAAATGGCGCACAGAGGACAGCCAAGAATGATGATGACTTTAGTGTGAGTGTGTGTATGAATGTGGTCGTTATTTTTTACTTAAAGGGAGCAAATACGCTCACTGGCCACTTTATTAGGTAGACCCTGTAGCTAGAAAAACTGTCGTCTGCTTCTTCTGTCTGCCATTTGCTTTAGGATGTAACCAATTTTTACATGCGGAGATGGTCTTATGCAATGTTGGAACTCCAGGGCATTTTTCCTGATTTAATTCCTATCATCTTGAAGTAGACTGGCTGTTTGCGTGGAATTTTCGCCCACAGAACTGACGCTTACTGGATACTTTCTTGTTTGGGGGGGGACCATTCGCTGTAAATCTAGGGTATGGTTCTACATGAAAAAAATCCAGTAGATCGGTCGTTTCAACAACACTGCCTACCCAAATCACTTAAACCGCCTTCAACAGCCTAAGTGTGTTGAGCCGGTGTACCTAATAAAGTGGCCAGTGAGTGTGTACGGACTAGCAGTTTGTTTTAATGCAAAAAAAAAAATAAACCCAAGGCAACAACTAACTACTACTGCAGTTACTAACACCCACTCTTACGGGGTCGAAATGGATTTAATCACTTTATATTCTATTCTTTCTCAAAGATACTGTCTACTTAGTTAAGACTTATTTGCATATCACACAGCTTCATTTTGCTAAACCTAAAACAGCATAGACACTTTGAAGGATTTTCTGACTGAAGTTCACTTTACCTACCCACTCTCAGCCTCTTTTTGTGCTCTGAGCTTACTTCATCAAGGGAGAGTTTCATTTTTCGCAAGTATTATAAGGTTTTATTGTAACACGCGTGGGCTTCTGTTCTGCTTGTGGCCTTTACCAAAAAGTGATATATTTTTTTTCATTTCAGGATCATATACACAGTGTTACAGCAGCACCAGATGCAACTTTTTGGTGATTTGAATGCTGGATCACTTCTTAATGTATTATTGCTGAGATCATTTTAGCTGTCCCAATATGCACTCTTGTTATTTGTGCCATAATCCTTGCAGAGTGCCCCATTTGATGAGCTACTGTTGCCTTCCCAAATCCTTGACTAACCTTCCTACAAATGAATACCTTATAGTTAATTCCTACATATTAGCCCTAGCAATTTAGACAAACTAGCCTGAAATTCATTATTGGTTTACTTGGAAGACTCAGAAGCCTAGATTTCAACTCATTCTCAGCATTGGTCTTAATACATGCTTTTCCAACGAAACGGCTTGGAAACAGAATTGTAGATTTGACCAGAAATAACTAGCCTCCATTTTCATACACGCTTCGCCCATGTCTTTATTTGCCTTTAATCTTTGTTTTTCTTCTTTCACTCTTGTCATATTTGTTAAGTATGTGAATCTAAAGACATTAGAGGAGACGTGTGGGATTTTACATTTTTATGTTTGGTTGATGAGTAAAGTTGTTTGTGAGCCGAGAGAATGAAAGTGTGATGCATGTCTGTGAGCGTGGTTGATGCTTCATACACAGAGTGTGTACTATTTACTATATTGTAAACTGTATGAATGACCTGTATAATACAAAGAGAAGGAGTATACAAAATTAATACAAATAAAAATTCTGTATAAAAACTGAACTACAAAGTAAATTATTTCTGTTTACAAGCAAACCTAATGCACAAACCGTGGCTGTATTTTTATGTTCAACCTTAGTCGTTTAATTACAACAATGTAACAGACAGAACACTATATTAACGAAAGACGATGTATTAAAGAACTTATTAATTTGGCGGAACAATTGTCAAACCCTCACGTTTCTGGGGACACTTTATGTGGCGAACCAAAAGCGTTTCCGGTCCACATGTAAACGCCGCAGCGTGATTTGTTTATGGTAGCTCTTATAAACAATTATTTAGTTGTTTTTTTGAGGCAAAAGACATACAAGACGTTGATATCATGAAGCTGCTCACGCACAACATGCTGACATCGCACGTAAAGGGGGTGACGAACGGATACCCGCTGCTCATCAAGGTAAAGGCTCGTCACAGGAGGCAAGGTCTCAAGCTATTACACGTGAATATTTTAGCTTTAGCAAGAGATTGGACTTTACTTTACGTTACATATATTGTAATTAGGTCGTTATATTTGTATTCAATATTTGGGTCTTTTCAATATGAACATTTTTATCCATTTTAAGGCCACTGAGGTGAAGCTGAACGAGGTGGACTTCAACTCTGAGTTTGTGAGCAGGATGATTCCCAAACTGGAGTGGAGCGCTTTGGTAAAAGCTGCAGAAGAGGTGACATACAAACGATGAACAAAACCATGTATTAATAAATCATTATTGAATTAAATTAACTTAAAACTCTTGATGTTTGCAGTTGGGACACAGACAGGACCTGCCAGATGATTTAGTGCCAGACTATGACAAAAATGAAGAGTTTTTGAAGAAAGTCCACAGAGCGCTTCTTGAGGTAGATCTAGTCTCTTTTTATTTTTACATTTGGGGCGTTTCCATTGATAACATGCACTATAAATAATAATAATTACACTAGTAAAACATCTGCCTCTGTTTAACTATGTGTTCTTTCAATACATCATTAATCTACTCTTTGGTCTGTCTCTAACCTGAGTCTCATCCATCTACTCGTACATTCACTATCCCTACACTGTACACGTCTAAACCATCTCAATCCGGCTTATCTATCTCAAGAGCGAGCTGTGCTTTTGGTCTACTCAATCCTAATATTCAGTGATAAGATCAAAATATGAATGTGTATATAGCTGATTTGAATACATCAGGGGGTTTAATCAACAACTCAATTGCAGATGTTATTACTTTATTGGACTTCAGATCCGCTTAGACGACTTCATGGACAGAACGGTAATAATATGATAATGAGCAGATAATAATTTGGTAATTGTGGTTCATTACTAAGCTATTTCAATTCTATATAATTACCGTATTTCCCGCACTATAAGGTGCACTTAAAAGCCTTTAATTTTCTCAAGAACCAACAGTGCACCTTATAATCCGGAGCGCCTTATATATGGATTAATTCTGGTTGTGCTTACTGACCTCCAAGCGATTTTGTGTCACGTCGCTCAAAGTGCTCCGTCAAAATGTTTTAGTACGACTTCGGTAAACTACAAAGCTTCGGGAGTCAGGAGCGTCGCGGAGTAATACATACCGGTACTATGCTTCACCGTAACGAAGGCAGGAATCATCACTGAACTGCCAGGTAACAGCAACGACACAGACTCGGATAATGACGAGGTGGGATCCGGGCACGCTGGATGCCGTAATCGCCCGACTGTTCAACTCGGACACTGAAGATGAAGAATTTGAGGGATTTGTGGACGAGGAATAAACTGAAAAAGTGACTGTATTTTGTTGTATGTTACGTGTTATAACAGAATAAATTTAAGTTATTGTGAATACGCTAACGTTTGATTTAGCAGTATCAGACTGTGTTTTTTAACGTGTTACAAATGAACGAGGTTGAAAGTTATTGTGAATACGCCCATTAACGTTTGAACAACTGGAGCCTATCCCATCAACTATAGGCTAGGACAATAACCAGTTAGTCACAGGGCTGACACTGAGACATTCACAGACAACCATTCACTGTCACGTTCAGTCACTAGGGACCATTTAGATTGACCAATTCCAGTCTTTACCCTGGTATACCAGCCCAGCCTACTTTTTTTTCAAAAGTGGGGTCTGGTCCCTTGCGAATCATTTATTTAAAATTTTGCGGCTGGACCAATGACGAGCTGTTTTGTTGGCTGTGTCATGTACAAACTTTGCTAACGTGACTTTAACAACAGGCTGTGTGCTGCATGTGTGGCTTTTTAGCGTCATGTCTAGTGTTTCTGATCAGTTTACTACACATCAACAAACACCCTAGAAATTTAATACAAACGAGAGACCAGACTAACAACTTTGTATAGGGAGTAACTGGGAAGAACCCACTGTAATACGACAAGGATGTGCAGGCTAGAGGCTGAATCATGGGATTCCGGCAGGACAGGAGGACATTTTGTTACTGATCCTATAAAACCAATATGCCATAAAACATGACTAAAACTAAACCAGGACTTCCCCATGTCTAAATGAACTTGGTCTAAACCAGGTGCAAATGTAAACCAGATTTAATCCAGTTCTGGGAAATCTGAAATTTTACTGCTATAAAAATAATGTTCAGGAGTGTTATGGGATTGAGATCCTTCGGGACTAAATGGGAATGTATTCTGGTTGATTGGACAGATAACTAACCGCTCTGCCACTGTGCCCCCTTCTTTTTACATTTTAAACTACAATACTCTCACTTGAGTACAATTCTGGCTCCCCACCTCTGATACCATCTACTAACTTTAGCATTTCTTTTGTGTCTGTGTCTGTATTTGCTGGACAGAGACACTTGTTGATGCTGAGCTGGACTGGGGAGCCAGATAGTGAACAGTGAATCCTTGGCCAAACCGCTCCATCCTTTTAATAACATGTAATATCGTGTCTGCAGATGTGAGCCAGCCGCCTCTGATTGATGGGCTTTTCGATGAGACATTACAAGTGCAGAGCATTTTGACCAAACACCCAAACATACAAATGATTAAAAAAGGAGGGGTCGGCCTGTGCTCTCCCGGACCAAACTGAATCAGCGTTAGTTACGACGATAGCGTTTTCCGACTGCAATTTATGGTCTATTGACTGGAGAAAGTGTCTGTTCGGATCGGCGGAAATTGTCTTACATTGCAGATGAGATGTGCTGCCTGACACCGGATCCCAGGGCCACGGTGGAGCAAATATGACATTAGCTGTTAGGAGCGGGGGAGATGATATCAGTGTATTTTAGCCTTGAACAAACACAAGCCCGTATCATATCATCTTATCAAACACAACACAGCACAATAGACACACACATACACATACACACACGCACACACAACAGATAGACTCAACAAAACACACACAGTCTCACCCGACTGAGGAAAACAAGATTATAGTCACACTCATTATAGGCTAAATCAACCAGTGAGTTTACACACAAGATATATAACCAAGAAGGAATGTCATTCTTAAGCATTGTAATGTTTATATTTTGATCATAAAATAACGAGTGATGGAATATTTCTGAGTATACAACAAAAAAACTGTTGAGATCATCACCAGGCTTTGACATTACCTACATGCAGAGTGCTTGTCAAAAATCTTAATTTGCAATATTTCGTGGCTGTGACCGAATTTAGAACTTTCTGTCTATACATATTTAGTTAAAGAATAGCCTAAATATGACCACGTATGTGATCAAAAATATTAATTTATTTATTCATTTTTTTAATAAAAGCAAGCAGTTGGTTCATATGTTGCTCTAAAATGCTCATTATTGTCTGAGGCTGAAGAATGAGGATACAGACAGGACTCAGGTTCAGAGGCCAGTCGAGCTTCACTAAGCCTGGGTAAGAGTTAAGACTGCCACAGTCATTCAAGAGGCAGTGCAATTATACTCTGATGGGTGTACGATACAGCATTAAGAAAAGGCCTTCTGCCCCCAGCAAGGAGGTTATTCTCTGGGCTGAGTGAAGTCTAGTTCTTTCCTGTTACTGTGGGTTCCTCTAATAATATTATTACTATTATTCATATATATTTTTGGCATGTGTTAGGAGAACTGGTACTCTAAATCAGTAGTTCTCAAACACTGGGTTGGGAACCCAAAAGTGGGTCACCAAAGCTTTAAAATGTGTGTCCAAAAATTTTCATTAATTATTTTATTTTTTTGGAATGTCCATAAGTATTATAAAAAATGAAGAAAGGCTTTAACTCTAAATCTAAAATAAGTAAATAAACTCTAAACAAAAAATGGGTGCCTTTTAAAAAAAACTTTTAGAAACACTGCTCTCAATCACCCCAGTAGTGAATGAATGTGTTATACCCTGTTATATCCATACAGGATCAAACAGAATACAATGAACCCAACCAATCCCATGAACTATTTTGTAACAAAACTATATGAAAAAATTCTTACTTACAGATGTGTTTCAACCAGCTTCAGGAACATTACAATACATTCACAACAGTATGTTCCAAACAATGAATCATGATTCTGCTCCACACGTCCTAATCTGTGAGTGTTGTCATCTTGACATGGTTTGCTCATTTTAGTTTGGTTTAGTTTGTGATATAGTTAAATTGAAAGTGCACATGTAAACGCCTATAGGTGCTGCATGTGGCAGTGTGATGTTAATATCCTGCTGCCTCCACTTCTATTCATCATCTGAGCCACACTCCAGCCGTGATGGAGGATGTGTCATGTACTGCAAAAAATACATATATCTAGATTGGTTAAAATGAGTTGAATTCAGTGTCCGCCAACACTGCTTCGTATCGTTGGTGGATATTTTTGATGCTTAGGAAGAGCTAGAAAAAAATACTCATTTACAACAAAAAAGGAATGTCTAGATGAGTTTAAATTCAGAGTAATAATCTGGATTTCAGTAGTTTATTATTTTCTGACTGGTGTTTTTTTCCCACTGGCATATGTCACAAAATATCCGCCAACAAATGCTGTGTGTCGTTGGCGGACATTTTTGATGCTTTAGAATATATTAAAATAACTAATTTACAACAAATGTGGAATATCTAGATTAGTTTTTAGACTACTTTTAAAATGATAATCTTGATTTGAGTCGTGTATTCTTCAAAGTGGCACAAAATGTCTGCCAACGGCTTTAGAGGAACTAGTAAAAAAAGAACCTAATAAAGAGGAATATCTAGATTTATGACTCGACTTTGGACAGCGAAATAAGTTGTTGATATATCTACATTCAAACAAGTCAAATAATCTATGTCTAATAAGTAATTAATACATTTATATTAATATTCTGAATTCAAGTCATTTTATACAGTGTGGTGACAGCAGCCATTTGTGAATCACAGCACAGTGAGGGGTCACGATGCTGCCATCCCATAATATGTGCCTCACTTTATATAAGAGGGAGATAATGCTATAGAAGTTTTCTAAACTGCTAACCCCTTATCACAGGTGCCATCACTCTTTCGGCTGTCCAAATCACTCTTATTGTTTTTGTGGCGCGGCTGCCACCTGCCCCGCCACGCGCCCCGCCGCAGCCCTGCCCTCTTATTCACTGTCTCCCGCCATCAGATCTTTCCAATCTCGGCATCAGGAAAGTCACAGCTCTTTGTACAAGTGCCTCCAGTAATTGAATTTGCTGCAGAAATAGCGGCCTGGAAAATTTCATTTTCGCTGCCCGGGATGTGTGTGATACTGTGTGTGCCTGTGAGTGTGCTCGTGTGTGTGAGTGAGTGTGTGTGTGTGTGTGTGTGTTTGTGTGTGTGGTAGTAGATAGAGGAGCAGCCTAAGCCCAGCTGAACTTATCTAGTCCCATCCATTCACTGCTCCCATGTCCCAGCACATACACCCACATCAGTTTGGACAGTGCACCTATGACAGTGTCTTTGTTCATCACCACTGTCCCCAAAAACGACTATCTACATTCAAAATGTCTTGAATTCAGAATATTTTCTTGATTCAAGTCATTCTTACAGGTTTAGATTTATATGTAATATTAATGAGTATTAATGAGTATATATTTTTTGAAGTAGGGTAGGATTTGATATGTTTTTTAACTTCTTCCTACTCCATTTGAGCACTAATGTTTTGTTAAACTCTTTTGTTATTACATTTATATTATGTTATTTTATTTGCTGCTCAAATAAAAACTAATGTTTTATTAAGTAGTAAGTAAAATCATCTGACACTGACAATAATTTTTCCTATTCCAAGTGCAATTTTCTACACAACTGTCAGAAATCTAGATATATAGTTTTTTTTGTAGTTCCTCTAAAGCGCCACAAAATGTCCGCCAACCCCGCAACATTTTGTATGTGGTGGGGACTGGAGGGGCCGTATGTGGGGGGACTGGAGGGGCCGTATGTGAGGGGACTGGATGCTTGTCACTGTGGCACTTCTCCTCTAAATACCTTCCACAAATAATGGTTTTCAGAATGAGCATTAACAGGGTTGATTACATGAAATGGCCCTTTTAATTTACAGCGGGATTCTATTGATCACAGGAGTGCAGATTAAAGCGTTCAATGAAGCCAGTGATGAGGTATTAACCAGCTGAGGGCCCCCGGGGGCCCAAGGGGGATCTGTGGCTCTGCCTGTCTACAGTTATTCCCTCTGTAATGAAGTGCCTCTATGCAGCGGCATGGAGCACAGGCAGGAAAAATAGATTGAAGATGATGAGCTCTTCAAAGTCATTTCTTGCTCTCTCATTCCCGCTCATGCTCCTCTCTCGCAGACCGCAGACCCCCGCTCCTAAAATGCCATGGATTTACTTTGCTGGCCTGGACCGATCCCATTTTTATGACCTTATTGCTTTTTTACCATGGTAATAGTTTTGAATCAATTTATCAATCTGCAGGAACCATCAGCCATGTTGCCCTCAAAGATCAAGTCCAGGTCATTCCATCATTGCACTGAGGGGCACTGAGATGGAAAGACAGCATCAAGAGGAGGGGGCGAGACAGAAGGGGGGCTCTCCATGTGTGAGAATACTGCTGCAACAGCTCAGCAAACAGACCACTACTGTTTAACCCCACCACACCCACAGGCTGCTGAGGAGAGGGGGAGAGGAGCTTCACTATAGACACATGAAGAGGAGGAAGAGGAGGATGAAGAGGAGTACACCTATAAGAGGAGCCACTCCACTTTCCATGAGAACATGCCATAGAAGCCCAAGACCATTCTGAACCATACTCTATTACAGTGGTTCTCCAACACTGGGACCTAAAAGTGACCCAAAAGTGGGTCACTAAAGCTTTAAAAAATGTATTTATTTTTTTTCAGTTTAAAAATGAAACTGTGTGTTTGTGGTAGGTGCATATATGACCAAAAAAAATAAATATAACAATTCATTAACTCAAAAAACATAAATAAAAAATTATTACAGCACCAAAAAATACCAAACTTATTAAAAACTAGAAAGCACAAAGGCAACTCATTTCCCCTATGCACTCTTACAACAAACAGTTCTAAATAGGACTTTCTGTGGGATTGGACACTCCAGAAAATATGACAGTAATTTCTATTTCTTGGTTTCTATTAATGACCTCAATTCAAAAATCATTCAAAGCATCTTAATACAAGGAGAGTTTATCAAAACTATAAAAACATTTCTAATAAGCTAATAAAACAATGTCATCTGGTACAGTGTTTTCTTAAGAGCAAGGAGGAAGCAGCTTTGAGACAGCCAACCATTGTCATTGCAAACTTGTCAGTGCTGTTGGTTGGCCCTATGGGGGCCCCTATTGGGGCACCTATACGGTAATCCGGATCACGCCCATAATCTAATCAATGTTCCTTGTGTCATTTCTGACCTTTACTGAAAGTTTCATCCAAATCTGTTCAGTAGTGTTTGCGTAAAGATACTATGATACTGAAAACATGACCTCCTTGGCGGAGGTAAAAATTACCTAACAGTGCTGAACCAAACTAAAAAAGTTGAGCTGTGATTATTATGGTCAAACTAAATATGGGTCCATTCCCTTTAAACAAACATTTGAGAACCACTATTGCACTGCACTAATCTATTCAAACTGTTAAATATCAATCCAGAGACATGTTTGTCCAGTTTATTTCACATTTATCATTGATTTCATGATTAACTCATTTTCAAATCAATATGGAATTGAAAAGAACATTTTCTTGTAGATATTAATACGTTTAACTCTACTGTCCTTTGTTTGGCTTCAGCAAATGTCACTTAATGTCTCATCTCCAGTGTGATTGGTCCTGAGAGCCTTCATTCAATTATCCTGAATTATGTGGGGCACTGTCCACTGTACACCACTAACACTAACACAGTAATGTGATAATGGCAATACAGCTGGATCACATAGCTGCACACACTGAACAATCCCTGGACGAGGCTCAAGTATAGGACCAAATATATCATTGAAGATACTGTTACTAAACATGGTGGCACGGTGGTACAGTGGTTAGGTTAGGTCTCGGACCAGGCACCGGGGCCTTTCTGTGGAGTGTGCATGTTTCTAGGTGGGTTTCCTCCGGGTACTCCAGTTTCCCTGTCAACACAAAACATGGCCATTAGATTATTCCTCCAGCTAGGTACATCCTGACCAAGATCCAGGCTCAAGATCTGGAGATGGGTCCCCAGGTGCTGCACTGCTTCTGACAGTCCCAACAGCATTGAGGGATGGGTCAAATGCAGAGGACTAATTTCCTAACGGGGAAGATAAAGTGTAACTTTAACCTTAAACATATATTATACAGAAATATCTTGTAGTATAGTCTTTTTACCTGAAAATATACATCTCTTCACTCAAAGTATATCAACAACATAATTGATCCAATTGTAAATTAATAGATGGTGGATGCTTAGCTTAGTTGGTAGAGCTGCAGCGCATATACTGTATGCAGAGCTCATACAGCTTTCCTGAGGCAAGGGTTTATTTATTTATTTGTTTGATAGGGACATGTATGTTTCATGAATCATGTCACAAATTACAACTTTTTAGCCAAGGCTAATTCTCAATGTCCGTCCCTAGTTAGGCTTTTACACAGAACACAGGACAACAGTGACTATATCCACAATACACAACATCATCAACATCAGGTCAGTTAGATTATTAATGTTCACGTGGTTCATGGTACACTTTATTGTCCACATATCGGGAATAATGTTCTCAGAATTTAATCTATCCTTCATTGCCGCTGGAGCACCCTCTCAGGAGCAACCTAAAAAAAAAATCACTATTCTATCTTAAAAAAAAGCAATAATATAAAGATGTATACTTAAACTTTAGATTCATTTTTATTGAATGTGTTATGCCTTTTTGTATTCTAAAGTATTAATATAAGATGACCATTTGCCTGAGGTTGACTGCTATAAGTGAAGCGGTCATCTCTATATAGTGTCCTGTGAAGCCGTCTGCCTGGCCTTTCTGCTTCGGGACAAAGGGCCCATACATCTCCTGTAGGACCTGTCCCAGCTCACATCTCAGCCTAATCACCCTCTTTATGGCTCTTTGAATTTATAATGAATAACACTAGGCCGCAAAATAAACACATTGCTATTGATCAGCACATAAAGCTTTGCAGTAATGTAATAAGTGGGCCCCTGACCACCCCCACCCTCTGCCTGACCATCACCCTCCACAGGGGTCTCGTCTGACCACACCGCAGCCCACATCTTAAGACTGGACCATGAGAGTGGAGCTATTCCAGACTAAATAAACCCACAAGACAGGGGCGGCCACATAAAGACAGAGAGAAGTCAAAGTATTGAAAAAATAACAGACATGAAGCTACCACGTATTTTCACTAAAATGAAGGATTTACAAAGACTGTCCCCTTAAAGCTGTAAAAACTTTTTTTTTTAATGATGCACTCCTCTCCCTCTCTTCCCAACCCCCTTCCACTGTCTCACACATGGAGCACACACTGCCCCATACACATACACAAACCAGAAAGTACGAGAATAAAATGGTGTTGGTTTTAATACTTTAAACAACATTTTATAAAATGGCCGTGAATAATGAAAGCGTGAGTAATAAAACATAATATTTTGAAATAAACCTCAGTCCCCTTCACTTTATTCCTGATAGATTATTTACAGTATTTTCTTTTTAAGATATGCATTATTTGATAGGACAATAAATAAAAACTGAAAAAAAAGAGCAGGGAGTGATATTCAGCAAGCTAAACTGTGGCCCAATTCCTGATAGATTCTAGTTCTGGATAGATAATGGGTGTATCGACCAATCATCATCATGTCCTGTGGAAAGCATGTGATTGGTTGAACGTCCCTTGCTCTAAAACATCATCTTTATAATGCAGCCCTCAGAGCATCTCCAAGTCTCATTTACAAGGAAAAAAAATCAGGTGTAGCTTAACACACAGATCCCTGTCCGTGCTCTCCAAATGTATGAAAAATATATGCCACCTGTTTACATATTTAATGTTCATTTCTGGTGGTTCCTCTTTTATAAGGCAACGTATGGGCCCGTGGGTATGGGGCTCACAGTAATAGGTTCATGAGGCCATATGTGATGAATATTTAAAAACAACTTACATTCAGCTGTGTCAAGGGCACGGAGAGAGTTATTAGTTTAGCTTCTGCTGCAGCTATCATTACTAAGTCTATAAACAAACCATTCATATTGTGGTTCTGAATTTGAAGACCTATTGTTTGCTGTGTATGTAGTAAATATGAAGTATAACTAGACATAGTAAATTGCATTTACTTAGTTGCATTTAGTTTTTAATTAGTATTTTACCGACCTTTGTGTGTACTAAAGGTAGAGCTTTATGTGATGATGTGGACATTTCGTTCCTTGTGCCTTATTTTTTAACAATTTAGTTTTTAGTTTATCTTGGAATAATATCTAAATCAGTTAGTTTTTTTGCCTGATCACAACAAAGTTAAACAAATAATCTGACATTACGCTCAGTACTTGAGTAGTTTTTTCGCCCAGTACTTTTCCACTCTTACTCGAGCAATTATGAGTACTTTTTACTTTAAAATTGTGATATTATATTTTTACCATATCACCCACCCCTATTTTTACTCATGTTAAATATATGGTATAGAGTTATGTTTATTTGTTGTTGTTGTTTTTTTGTTTATTTTTTATTTTGTAATGAATTCATTATTTATTTATTTTTCATTTCATTTTTGAAAATACAGAAGTCTGATTACAACAACAACAACAACATACATCTCAATCATTTTTTGGGTGACTACTTTTTACTTGAGTAGTATTTGTTACAAGTAACGTTTCTCTTTCTTGAGTAAAATGATTGGCTACTCTACCCACCTGTAAATAGACAACATAATAATGTGGGTAGAGTAGCCAGTGTTTGGAAAGAACACTACTCAAGTAAAAAGTAGTCACCCAAAAAATTACTTAGAGTACTCAGTAGCTGAACACAATGTCAGATGTATTTTGTTGTTGTTGTTATTGTTGCAATAAATGCTTAAAATTGACTATCTGACCCTGTTCTATGATGTAAAGTAGGTCATCTGTAGAGGTCAGGGGGGGTGTAGGTAAAATATAATTAAGACAGATTACTTTACATCACAGAACAGGGTCCAATAAAGATAATGAACAATTTCTGACTTTTTTAATTTACAGATTACCCCTTTAAATGTATCATCTATTTAAAAAGTCAAGTAAATGTAACTAGGTGCTGGTTTACATGACAACCAAACGCCACAATCATCTGGCTGTGCTCTAATTGGATCATGTCTAAGTAAATGGGGGTTAATGAATGAATAGGGCCCGTGCTGGAGGCTTTTAGAGCAACGTCTCCATAACAGCTCAGTGTCCATTGTCCTCGCACTGCCCTGACCCGCCGCATTCCCAGAAAAGACTCGCTATTCTGGCCAATATTGGACTAATCCCCCCCCCCTCTATCTATCTGCTCTTGGAGGTCAGCCTTAAAAATGCATTAAGCAAATAGCTAATTAAATGAAGGCCATAATAATATAGGGATATAGTGAGACAATTCTATTAACAAGATATAAATCATGTTGAGTGTGAGGTAAGTGTTTTTTAATTGATTGATGGAAACGGCGATCCATAGGTTTTCTGGAGACTAACAGCCATTTACCGGCCCCGGCCCGAAGCAAAAGAGGCAAAAAGGGACAGATAAGGAAATTACGTACAGGCCATGGGGATAAATTATTCAAAAAAGATAATCATTTTGTGCTGACATTACTAATGTGAAGAAGCATTTAATCTGGTGCCTCTGCTGGGACGGGACGGGGGGGTGATGGGACGGGGGGCGATGGGATGTGGGGGTGGAGGGTTTTATAAAGATTAAAAAAGCAGCATCATTACATCGTCCACACTGCTGCCCTCTAATGAAGGGGACACGAAGGAGGACATTTTAGACACTGTAAAGGTCCCAGTTAGGATTTTTTTTTGCACATGTCACAGTCTATTTCAGATACATGTAGGTTACCATTTTACATTTTGCAACATCAAACACACAATATGTATCTAATACAAGGTGTTTTGTGGTGCTCCCATTGGATGACCATTTTTGTCTGTTTTTGGGGGTTGCAAAAAAAAAAAAATTTACCCATTCACCTAACACAGTTAAGAATTAAGAATTTAACCCAGAGAGGACTCATGGTAACACAAAGAGGCCCTGCGCTGGGGGGGGGGGGGGGGGGGGGGGCGGGGGCGGG
>JAVQKC010037945.1:0-10989 GCA_036025475.1 Philypnodon macrostomus
AGACAAAGGGGGGTAATGGACCTGGTCACGAATAAAAATGATCAGATTCAACATTTGGGGATTTTTTTTGGGGGGGGATATTTCTTATAAAATCCCATATAGTTAATACAGAATTCCGGCCCCTGCCCCCATCTGAGGGTATGACATCATCACCTTCTAGAACCTGAAAACAACTACTATGTGCAATGCATATTATACTGAATTATATTATACTGAATGATATTATACTGAATAAAAAAATGTTGGTGTAGCCTAATTGTTTTTTTCTATGCACACTGCAAGATGAAAATGTTATATGAATGTACATAGACTGTAAATATTAGTCGAAGCACAAGGTGGGATTGAGTTAGTGCTATAAGAATTTCTATGGTACTGAAAAAGAAACCTATTATATCCATCACTGTTGCTAGGTTTTAAAAACTTTGTTAAATTTGCTCTTTTAAAACTGGTTCACAAATTTCTCTCAGGTTTTGTGTGACTGTGTAGTTCCTCTCACACAAAACAACTTTCGGACAATCAGCTTTCACTGTACAAGGCACTCAAACATGCAATACTTTACCTGCAGAACTGGGTCCTTTTTAAACATGAACTTTTTATTGTGCGATCACACATGTGAACAATATTGATCTAACTGACCTGATGTTTCATTGTTTGATTTGTATTGTCATGCATAGTCAACTTATGTTCTGTGTAAAAGCCTATGGGGCTGAGAATTAGGCCTGGCTAAAATGTTGTAGTGTGTGACATGTGTCATGAAACATACTTGTCCCTATCAAATAAATAAATAAATACATATTTTGCATTATTATGGAATATCACATGTTTCCCTAATATCATGGCCAACGTAAATGTCATTTTCCTTATATTTGTGGTAGACCTTTGTTGTTGTTGGCTTGGTAACCTGGGACTGAGAGATTCAAAACTTTCCACTAAGCTAAAGGTGTAGTCCATAAAATATTTTAAAATCTTTAATGTGCTTTATCTGACCTGTTCTCTGATGTAAAAGTAGTTAGTCAGTCAATTTTGTTTTACTTTTGTCCCTCCCCTGGCCTCTTCAGTCTACTTTACATCAGGGTCACAATTATTTTATTTCTATTTCAACAATTGCTTGCAAATTTGACCATTAATCTTTCTTTTTTTTCTTCTTTTTTTTTTAATCACAGGAGGACGTAAACTCATTTCACACAGTGTAGAAGAGGCATTATACTGTTTATGAACTGATATGCCTTAGTGAGCATCAAACAAATGGAAAGTGTGAGTGCATTAGTAGGTCTATTTTGTGCTTTAGAATCCAGTCAGGTGCTCATCAAGGATCCATGCATTAGGTAGACAAACCAAAAAAGTTCAAAATCCTTTAATAAAAGGTCCATGCCAATGCGTTTCAACCATGGGTATATTCTTCATCGGGGCATTTATAATTAAACTGGATTAGATCTGGTTTACGTTTAGCACTTCATGTTTCCTGGTTTGCCCGGTTAAGACCTAATTCATTTAGACATGGCTGAATCCTGGGTTAGATTTATTCATTTTTTATGTCATATTGGTTTTATGGTATATGAGCATTCCGGCTCCTGCCCACTCCTGGGATCAGAAACAAAATTCACTCTGCTGTGGGAATCAGCCTCTACTTAAACCTATACTAACTTCACAAAAATACACCCAAAGACAATATAACACTGATTTGCTTAGCAATCCATATACAAGTAGTAAAGCTTTCGACTATGATAAAGACAAAATGAGACTAGAGACAATATTAAAATCCAACTCCAGACAGCTGCTTGTCATTCTCTTCTTGGTTCCTGGAGAACATCAGAGGCATCAGATGTTTTCTTGCACAGTTTCACAAAATCAATCACATGCTTCCACAGAACAGGAGTGCTCAGTTTGGTCGATACATCCTTTATTTATCATAATAAATAAATACAATTCCAACTTATTCACAGCTATTTTTAGTTTTTAGCAAAATGTTCAATATTCTGATCTACTTTCTGGTTTGTGTGCAAAATTCCTGGTTTTTGTGTGAGACCATGATAGAGGGTTGAGAAGGAGAGTAAGTGGAAAACTTTCAAACTTAACAAAACAAAACTGATAAATGATTCAAACTCATATTCAAGGCAAACGCATTCTCCTGTTCACGTGGCCTCCTGCACATCTCAGCTCTCTCATTCTTTGGTGGTTCTGCCGTGAGTCATCATTTAACGCGACCTGGCCCTCAACTATTCCATTGTATGATGTAAAAAAAAGGTTGGAACTCTGTACCCTTGTGCACAACAGCACCTCTTCACACTGAAAGGAAAGAATGTAGCTTTTACCACAATGAGATCAATGGCACCGGTGTAAAAGCAATTTGTGTTGACCAAGCCACTTTACATTTTACAGAACTTACAGAAAAAGAACCTAAAAACCAAAAAAATAAAATAAAACATGATACAGTATTAGGTCATCTTTGTTTGCCCCAGCAGCATTGAAAGCACTGAATGGGTCAAAGAACAAAATATCCACAACAAGGGAGTCAAAACTCTAAGAAGAAATAGTCAGATTGATGAAGTGTAGCACGCTGCTTCACATTATCCATCAGGCTCCCGTAGAAAACAGAAGCAGATGATTGGCTGAAGCGCAAAACAATGACCAATATGACATAGCCAAACAAGGAACTGCTAAATTAGTAAATTAATTTAATAAATTATTATTTGTAAACAATGTTGCTAATAAGTTTTGCTAAAAGGCTTGTTGTTGTTGACAAACCTAAACATAGTGAACATTACTTAAAAAGAACTGTATAGAGCTCAAATATAGAAAAAGATATCCCCTAAAGAAGTCATTTTAACTCAGGACCCCCGGTGGACCCAGTAGATTCTGCAGGAGGGCCATTACCAGCATTACGTTATTGGTTTGAGCTTCTGTCTAGCCAACTGGGATCATTGTAGAGTCACGTGTCCCTCGTCGTGCCAGCCCTGCGAACTGGTCATTGTTCAGAGTGAACCCCACCCAAGGCTCATAGTTGCTGGGACCTACAGGATTTAGTGCAAAAAGATGAAGTGAGCCATGCTTCACTTACATTATTATTTATGAATATATTTTGTATTAGCATTTTGTCTATATGAGGGAAATATGTTAGCCCTTTGACTTACTGCACAATGTCAAGGATGTACCCCACCTGAGGCCCATAGTTGCAGGGATAGACTCTAATAAACCCCTTATAGACATCTTCTCTGTGTGTTAGCCCTGAGACTAGGCCTAATTGGACACACACAGCTTTTATCTCTAGATGTGAGAAACATTAATGGCCAAGGCCGACTATTACATCCAAAAGGAAAATAAAGAGATCCTTACTTCACAAAAAAAACATAATTAAATCGTGGATTGATCTACAAAGCCACGAGTAAGCATGATATCATATCAGTGCTAATAAGGCCATGTGAGTGGTTCTCAAACTGTGCTATGGATAGAATCCGTGGTGCACATGTTGTTAATGGCCTACACTTATTATGCCTTTCAAGATACCCAATTAGTTCACTCTGCGGTGGTAAACTACTTCTATAGCCACAGCTGCCCTGGGGCAGTTATTTTGCGCCAACGGCCTCTCCGACTACCACCAAACACCAACAAAACACAAGTGATTTCTAAGGGTTTTATATTGTTAACGAGCAATTAAGAGACCCCGCCCCCAAACCATGTCAAACAAAGGGTCTAGCTGTCTTTCTTGATGTTTGTGAAGGATGTGTTTTGCCCTAAAACTACATTCTTCTTTCAGTCTATAGGGGGCTCTATAGAGGTAACTAGCATAATTTTGGTCAGATGTGTTCAGGGCCGAGGGGAAATTAGATGTTTCAGGTTTGAGCCAAATCGAGCAAAGTATGTGCAAGTTAGAGGCTGTTAAATATACCTGACCTTCCTGTTTGTAGTAATGTAGGGCCATAATATTAACATTATTATATAACATTGCTCTCTGCCAAAGTAAGTGTGTCCAGGGCCCCATAGGGGTCATAAACATGGGGGGCGCTATTGAGGCATTTTTTATTTGACCTCTGTAATTTGCCTATGTTCATTAAATATACACCAAAAATTTATGCAATTTTGTTTATGTTCAAATGTTGTTGTCTCGCTCAGCCCGATAGCCACTGTCCAGAATGTACCCCACCTACGGCCCATAGTTGCTAATATAGGTTCCAGCCCTCCTTTGACCCCTACCAATTTAGCAGAAGATGAATGGGGCTATTTAGGGTTTGAATATTTTGCTTTTAAAGGTTCCGGGAAAAGCTTAAGGTCAATTTGCCCCTGTTTCTAAACGTTGCCTTGGAAACTTGTCATAAGGTAAAATTAATGTTTGGGTTGAACCAGGTTGAATTGGTAGAGAAAAAAAGACTCATCCAGTAAATTCCCAAAGATTTATCCAGAAGTGAAGCGTGATGTGGCTGAAATAAATAAATGTATGCAGAAACACGGCTGCCAATTTACACCTACAGCCTCTCTGACCACCACCAAGTACCAATCACACAACCACACTCATACATAGGCAAGTTGGGGAAAGTGTCTTGCTCAAGAAAACCACAAGGGTCAGCATACACAGTTCTGAGAAGGATTTGAACCGCCAACTCTGCTGCTATGATACGACCACTTTTCCACTGAGCCACAGCCGGGAAAAAGACGTGCATGTTTTTAATTGGTAGTGTGAATGAATGTGAGACAATTTGTCTAGGCAGGTGGCAGGTGTCTCCTGCCTAAGGCACATAGTTAATTAAGCGGAGAAATGCATAAAAATTAGAACAAAATTATTCATCCTTGGATTTTTATTTGTCTGTCTGTGTGTCAGCCCTGAAACAAAAATTAGTATAGGCTCTGGACACAGGAATAAGTGAATGAACGAATACGTATTTTTCACCCTTCACAATGAAATGGCATTGAGCATAGGGGTATACTGTATTCTTTGGTAAAAAAAAGCTTTGTACACAATATAATTATGGCTGATCTAAAGAGAATAGAAACAGAGCCAACGTGAGCCTAAAAGAACTGCTGTCAACTTCCAGGGACAATAGCGGTTATCTGAGAAGGTAGGAGGTAGATTATTTCAAAGACCAAAAAGCAGCATGAAGCATGGGCCGGTATCCAATTTGCAAGAACTCTACAGACACATCAATATCAAGTTACTTAAAAAAATAAGTGGGAATTTTATCCAATGATGACTTTTATACGTCTCTGTTTTTTTTTTCACATCGACCCCTCAGTACCACATACCCCCAAGCAAGAACAGGGTCAAAGATTTGAAATGAAAAACAAACTAGAAAAAGGTGATTGTTTCGGCCCTAGACTCCTGCCCCTGTAACAGGTTGTTCCGATCTTTATTTTGTTTTATGTAAACCCTGCTGTTGGAGCCTTCTCCTCCGATTGGTGGACTGTGTTCAAAGCCCTCGTCCTAATTGGTTGCTGCCTTCCACTTCTCTTCCTCTGATTGGTGAGGCATTCCAGCCTGTGGCCAATCCTGGGGTTCTACCTGCAGCTGCCCCTCCTATAAAGGACACGCCCGCCTGGCACTCTGGGCTGCTGGGATTTTCTGTGAACAGCATGCCACTTTGACCTGTGTCTCGTTGTATTGTCACTTAGCTCTATATTGTGACTTGGTTTTTTGAGACATTTGTTAGTCACTTGTCTGTGTTTTGTGACTCCAATATGTTTGATTTACTTTTGACCATTTGTCTTTAGTTTTGTCAGTTGGGTTTTGATTTCTTAGTTTACTTTGACGTTTAGTTCATTTTCACCCTAGTGGAGCCGGTTCATAACAGTGATCCACAAGTTAAAAAAAAAATCTGATATATACATGAATGTTAAAAAATGAAATTTGATAATAAATAAATAAAAAAAAATAAAATAATGTTTTTTTTTATTATTCTGAATAATATGACATTAATCTGGCTCCATACAGGGAGGGCATCTAACACATAATTCTAAAGCAGGCCTAATACAAAGTTATGATAGATAAACTTTTTATGTATATATTTTTGTAGTTAATATATCTAGAGTTTCTTGGCCTATTTACAATAAAAAGTTAGTAAACTTATATGTCTTCTCTCTCTAGACTTCTCTATACATCCCTAAGTAAAATGTGATGTGGGGGTATTCAAGCCTAGTGTGTGATGTACTTTAAGTATTCAGCGGACCTGCCTTCAAATTAAGAGGAATACAATTACGTTACATAAGATTTGAACAGGAGTAGGTTGAAGACACAGCAATTATGTAAAAACATCAGAATGAGAACAGCTTGTTCTCATTGTAACAGCCCAGATGGATGTTTTGGTTTGGACTCCCACCTGTTTAAACTGTCCAATAAAACAAAGAAATTACAGAATAAATGCTCCTGGATCAGTGGTGTAAGGTGGTATTGAGGGGCCCAAGTGCAGGGAGTTAGTATATCACACACACACACACACACACACACACACACACACACACACACACACACACACACACACACACACACACACTATTGTCTCATTGTTTTGTCTATTGTCCCCAAAGTCAAGAGTGCCGTGGCCCTATTTAATATTTCTTTTGAAAACATTGGGAACAGCACTCTCTAGCAACTGTAAATCACTTGAAATTATATTTGATTAAATATGCTATAACTGTCTACATATGTGTTATTTATTTCAAGCCAAATTTATTTTTAAGGACTTAATGTAGGGACTCTGGGGGCCTCCCTAAAAGCCCTTTGCGGACCCTATCCTCCTACTTATTATACTGTTATTATTACTGTCCTGTTTTGCTTGTACAGCACTAAAATTAATTTTCACAGCAGTTTGCCGAATGTCTCTTTCCAATCTTCTCCCTGGGTTCCTGTCCGTCTACTGTCCTATCAAATAAAGCTGGGTAAATTATTGTCACTATGGGGCCCCTCTGCCTCCTGGGCCTCAGAGAAACTGCACTGGCCTGATGTTACGTCCCTGTCCGGGATCCTGGGCCGCTATGGGCCTCAGGAGGGGTACACAGTGGACAAATGCCAGTTAGTCAAATGACAGACACACAAATTACATTAAAATGGCATTGATTATGAACATCCAGACACCCCAATGTTCTTTTTCACTCATCGCCTATAATTCTGATGTTCAAGCACAGCAATCTTGAGATGGGGAAAAAAAATAATCACAATTATTTACAGCAATCACTAACAGTTCCGCAAGTGGTATGGAAGTGCAGCATCTCTGGAATCCTCTTCAGGTGTCACCCTTGCTTGTCATTACAATTCTGATGAAAGAGAAGACATGAATATTTCATCTAGTCGATTTCAGGGTTTGAATTTTAAGACAGATACTGAGGCACAGAACTGCAGGGATGGCACCAGGTTGGTATTGCATAAGAGAAAACAATCATTGGAAATGATTGAAAATGATGTAATGTTTTTTAATGGTTTTGTGAGACACTTACCCCTAATTTACACAGAATACATCAAGTCTCCGTCACCCGTCTGCCATAACAAAAAAGAACTCCATTAGAGTCCGTGTGTCTGTTTACACCAGCTCCGTCAGGTTTGCAGCATGTCTGCATCTGAGTCTATATTGGACGGATGATGCAGAGGCATGAATGAAAAGTTGAACAGAAATATTGAGCAAATTAACACACGGGATGATTTTTCAGGTAAAAAAAAAAAACCTTACGCTTGCCTCAAGCCTTTGAGATTCTGCTACAGCTTCTCTTTTAACAGCTCTCGGAAAACTCACATCGCCACATTATCATAACCATTATCATAAACATTATCATTAAGGGGAAACACAAGTACAGCCCGGTGACTGTCGGTGTGTGCCTGCCCCCACACACACTGCTCCGAGCCGTGAGTTAATGAGGCACGGAGGGGGTGCTTTTCACACCAATAGAGAGAACAGAGACAGGGCTACTGCTGATCAGACGAGAAAATGTGACGGAGACGTGACGGAGACGTGACGGAGACTTAAACCTTTATGAGTATATTTCTCAGTAAAAGGCAAGAAATAATGGTATCTACTTACAGGCTTAAATAAAAGTTACATAAAACTTTGAAATAAATATATGAACAGACCTACAGTCTAGTTAATAACCTGATAGTCTGACACACCTGTCCTAGAGTTGAGTGAACATTATTAAACTCAGTAAATCAGTTGAATAAAATTTTTTGATAAAGCTAGCATCAGTTTAGCCTGCCATGCTAGTGCACAGTGTTAGCTTGCCTTGTTGTGATAGCAGAAATGACAGAGGAGTGCGCACTGTCCCAAATTTGTATTATTTTTGTCTGATTACTTTATTACTCTTACTTGAATACTTACTTGGATGCTTTATACTTTTACATGAAGAACATTTCTTAAAGCAACAATACTGATGCTTTATTTGACCCTGTTCTATGATAGAAGTATGTAATCTGTCATCATAATTATTACAAATTATTTGACTCTAGTCCTTCCCTTAGCCTCTACAGCAACATCAAATCAAGACTATGTAGGTTACCACGTTGGCCAAAAGTAGTAAAATTTTACTTAAGCCCCATCTCTGGCCTCTACAGACTACAGATGACCTACTTTACCATACTACTTTATTATAGAACAGGTTCAGATCAGGTTTGGACAATGAGAGGAAGCTGGAGAGAACCTACAATAACACAGAGAGGACATGCAGACTCCACTTGTTTCAAAGCACGTAACACTACTGGGTCCCCTAATCCCACCTTTACAATTATTTTCTTCTTCAGTTGTGTTTACCAGGAATAAATGTAATCTTGTCACACAGCCAGCAAAATGTCACTTGAATTATTCTAATCTTTTCCGTGCACAGCGGCCAGTAAGGTCATCAACTATACAAAACATTTTCCAGTTCAGTATTTGTGGTTTTCCAGTATTTATTTTTAAAATATCTATTATATACAATATTGCTGGCCCCTGTCCTCAGCAAATTCTAAAACATGGCACAACTTAATCATAGAAGAGTGCCGGCCAACTACGATCCCTCTGGGTGGAGTCTGCATGTCCTCACCATGGTTACTCCCGGGTTCTACCAGCATCCAAAGACATGCATGTGTTAGGAGAACTGGTCAATCTAAATTGGCACTATGAATTCAAATGTGAATTGTCTGTGTACAGTGTTAACCCTGCAACTGGCCATTGTCCAAAGCCTATAGATGCTGGGGTAGGCTCCATTCAGTGATTGAAGATTGCTACCTTCACCTCTCGTTTGCTACTCACAACCACCAATGATTTGAATCAAAAATACTTCAAAAGGCTAGGCAACAATACAATGTGTTGAGTTTCTCAGTGAGAAAGAGCATTAACAAAACTGGGTCAGTGAAAAAATGCAGCTTGTATTGAATTGTTTACTTCATTGTCCCCATTGAAAATGTGTCCTCTGCATTACAGACCAATGCTTCTGGGGCAGCCTAACACAAAATGAAGCACCCATCTAGAGCCAGTATCTTGGTCAGGACCTTGCTGGAAGATTAGCCTATTGGTTGATTAGAGAAACCAGAATAACCAAAGAAAACCTGCCACTGAAAATGTGACTAGTTTACCATAGTTTGAAAATCTGGTAAGTAAAATCATGCATTTGTTTTTAATATTTAAAGAACCAGGAACCAGTTTTTTGTTTTTGTTAGGTTAATGGAGAGATATGCAAGCATTACACTGAAAGACCTCGTCAAGCCTGGGAATTGAACCCGGGACCATCTTGGTGTGAGGTCTAACTACTTTGCCAATATACCACCAATCTGCAAGCAGGCATGAGGTAACATACTATCACAGTTTCATATTTTACAAGTAGTAGGAGGTGAAGGGAATGAGGTGGAGATGATTTAGGGACATGCGCTTGTCAATGACATGAGAGCATTTGGGAGCTATTACCTAATATATTACAAAAGAATATCATTTGGTGCCTTTTTTGCCGAACTGAAGTTGGATTTTATAGTCCTGTGTGGTTTGAAAGAAAGCTGCCCTTAGATCAGAAGCTGATTTCATTTTCATGACTATACAATCAATATCTCGGCTTGGAGTACCAGAAAGGTTTGGTAAAGTAAAATGTGTTTAAATCTGGAAATGAAATGGAGTCTAATGCAAGGAAAAATGAAAATAGGTTTGTTTAGACAGAAGAATTTCATGATTTACATGCATTTCCTTTTTTCTATAAACAGAGTTTGCAAACTCTGTGGAATGATTTTCACTGAAACCAAAGAACCCGAGGAGAGTGGCCTTTATTTAAATGTTCACTAATATATTTTACTTCCCATTTATCAGCAGCTTTAGAAATCACAGGGAGGAACCTGATTGGACGATAGTTGGCGATATTTGAACAGTCACCACATTTGAAGATTGGGGTGACTGCAGCCAACTTTTTGTTTAAATGACATGTAGACCATATATGTGAGAGAAGGGATTCTTTGTATAACTTGAGAATATTTGTTTCCAGCCCGTGGACATCCTTGGTTTTAGAATTTATTAATGAGCCAATGAAGTTTTCTCATAGAGGAAAAACAGGCAGGATTAATGGGTCTGGCAGTAAGAATAAACAATGTTTCAAAGTTTTATTGGGTCACATTGGGATTGATTGAGTTAAACATCCATAAAATTGTGGATTTGTGGGACCAAATTTGATCCCTGTTTATTTTATAATCTATCTCTTTTAAAGGACTAATGATATATTTTAATCTACTGTCCCTGGTCAGTTATTAGGTAGACCCTGAAACCAAATTGCCATATGGTGTACCCAGCCTTAGGTCTAAAGTAGCATCACTTGGGATCAGCCAACATTAATGAAAAAATAAATGAAACATAATTCAATTTAACCAAATACAAAGTGATAAAAAAATTCTCTATTGTTTTGCAAAAATCTGACCCATCCTATCATTTAACACATTGATGATGACATGCACTTATCTTCAGTACAGTTGATTTAGTTCAACACATGACAGTATGTAGGTCCCTGCATATGAGCCATCTGACAATGGAAATTTCTGAACATGTGGTTAAACTGGAATATTTGAAT
>JAVQKC010037969.1:0-53607 GCA_036025475.1 Philypnodon macrostomus
TGTGGCTACATAAGTAGCTTACCATCATCAGGTGTGACTGTGGAGTGAATGAATAATACAAATATGTAAAGCGTCTTTGAGTAGTTGTGAAAAGCGCTATATAAAATTGATGAATTAAATATAGGAACAAAAATGCCTATTGTAAAACTGTCCCATACTCTATATAAGTTATCTGAGAATTTGCAAATGAAAAGAACAGCAAGTAAAGGCATAGCAGAGAACATGCCCAAAAATTATTTAACCAAATGATGTTTCTGACAGTTATCTTGGAATAAAAAATAAACTGTCATTACTATCACAGACAGTTTCCTTAACAGAAGACGTCCGGATCAGTGGGTTGTATTTTAACTGACAAGCACTTCAGATATTTCAAATGAACTCATTATTTTTAATCATGACACACATGTTTTCCTTCAGAGCTGTCAGCGCTCCAAAAAACTTTATTTATTTGAAAATCAAGAGCAAATATGTAAATGCAGTCAAGTGACAATCTACCCAAACTTTATTTTTCCTCTTCTCTCTTATTTTAAGCTTGTGATATTTCTTCTGACAGCTTTTCCAAGTGTCACACATACACTAACACGCACCAACATGGTATTCCTCACACAGCATGCACATTTAAGACTATCTGTCTGGAGGCCCAGTGACTAGAGGACTGGTCGCCTAGTGATAAGCTTGTGTGTCTGCTTGTGTGTGTGTGTGTGTGTGCGTGTGCGTGACATTCGTTGACAAGGTAGTCCGGTCTGGTCAGCACTCATTAGTGGAGCAGAGAATCCCTAGATGGGGAGTTCAGTGACAGGCAAGACTCGTTAGGGGACCACACACGCAACACACACAATACACAAAGACACACTACCACACACCGACATGCAGGGTCAGGCTGCCGCTGTGCACAGAATCAGTCCAACATCAATTAGTTCATGGATGCATGCTACTATATAGTCTATGAACGTGGTGGCCATGGCAGCAGCTTAGCTAATGTGGACCCGGTAGGAAAAGAAGATCCAGGCCAGGGAAATGTAGGACACACAGACCAAGGCATAGTTTAGGCAGCACTGTTCGGGATGACTGGCTGCTGTGGCTGAGGTGGAGAAATAATGAATTGTGGGATCATATTGAAACTCAAATATAGGCAAAGATGGAAGATACATTTTTTGGCTTCAGGCACTTATCAGAACAGTAGCAATGAACACCAACACCATCGCTCACTGGTAAAGAATCTACTACTTTTGCTGATTACTTATGGCTAGTTTTAATCAAGATAGGGCTAATTTAAAAAAAACAAAAAAACAATTAATCATTTCTTTCTTGCTCGTCAGTCTATCTGGCCAAATCACACAATCTGCCTTCTATTGCGCAGTGATTTTCATATGGATTTGTCATAAGTCATTGTGTTGTTTCTGCCATAATGTACTCAAGGCCAACCAACAAAGTAAATGTAAAGAAAACATATTTTTAGATGACTGAGTAACAGCTTAAAAATGTTCATGTACAGGTGTTAATAATATATCACCATGACAACCTCACTGCAATGGAAAAATGAATTCAAGATTACGAGCAAGCAATATACCCTGCAGTTATTGTACATATTAATCCTCTGTGACACTATTGTATGAGCATGAACAAATAATGTAATGAGTGGGATGATTTCTGGATTACATTTTGGGTGTATCCTAATGGAAGCAGCAGGTACATCAAAGCTCCTGGATCGAGGGATTGGCTATTTGTTTTGGTCTGATCCAGCTTATTAGTTGATGTTATAACACGGATTTATGCAGATGCTGCTTCTCTGCCGCCAAGGGTCTCTGGTGTGAGATAACTAGCTCATGATAGAAATATTACATCTATCTAAATATGGCCTGATGATATCATAATTTTAGCAGGGAATGGGTTCAGATGGGGCATATGATAATGTTTACCAAACCTTATGTCCATGATAAATGATGAATACAAGGCAGAAACGTATCACATATGTTTTTTGTAATTAACACCATATTTGGCTGTTTTGTTCATTAACCAATCAACACATTAAGATAATGAAATGGATCAGGTTTGAAGAGGAAATGGGACAACGCTTGAGGCATACTTCCTTCACCATTATGGACACCGTGGATTGAACATATTTATGAGCCATTATTGAAGCATATGGGGTACGGTTGCATTATGAACTTGAGTGATTTAAGGGCTTCAGGGCTACCACACTAACTATTGTGTGGTAACGTCACCGTGTGCGCATGGTGGCAGTGAGAGGGTTAATTAACTGACGAGTGAACATACGGGGTGATGGAAGAGCTTTGAATTATGGAAGACTGGATTGCTGTGGCTGGTGGCGTCCGGCCATATGTCAGAGTAGGCCTCCCGTGTGTAGCTGGAGGGACAGCTGGTCAGATTGCTCATGTTCAACCAAGTTAGGGACCGATCAATCAAAAAGTGTTGTGTTGTTTAAGCCGGGGAAAAGAATAGAAAAAAACAGGAGTCTATTGTGATTGCCACTTTGACACCATTAGGGATTTGTCAAGAATGCTTAGCAAATATGAAATCACTCCTCAAGCTAGCCGAGTGGAGACAGTGAATTTGATGGAGAAACACTATATTTAAAATGGAAATATGTTTGGTGAAGAGATTGTGACTCAGAATGTGAACATACTGGATTATTTCCTTTTTTCTCTACTCTGTGGATCTTAAAATGAAAATATCCACCTGAAAAACAGAGAAGGTTACTTATTTGTGCCTGTGTTTGTATTTGTAAGTCAGTGGTTTGGTGGCACAGCAGGTCATCCACTAATTGGAAGTCTGACAGTTTCATCCGCAGTCCAACCTGCTGTTGTGTTCTTGGGCAATACACTACACCCTCCTTGCTTGTATAAATATGTGTATTGTGATTGTGGTCAAGTGTTTGGTGGTTGGAAAAGCTCTAGGCGTAAGCGTGAAATATGTAATGCATCATTATTATTGAATACATACAATTAAATTGCATTTAGATATCTTGGCACTAGGGTTGGGCAATATGGTGAGAATCAGTTTTATCTGGGAAGATCGTTGAATCTTGATACAGTGCATTCATTTGTGCTTTGCTCTTCACTGTCATTTTTACTGTAACAATGCCAGTGTTCATATTAATAAAATAAATAGTATTAAGTATTATGATGAACACTCAATGGATTGGATGTACACTGAATTGTATTGAAGTTGACTGGGATGGCATTTAACCCAAGTATGTATGAAAATATATGACTGTACTTTGTAGCAATCTCATGTACTTCTATGCTCTTTTATTTATGTCATATTTCATTTTAACCCAACTATCTTAGTACAGTTTATTGTAATTCGTAAAAAGACCAGAGACAAAACGAGACAATAAAATCCAGATGCCACTCCTGTTTCATGTCTTTGTTATTGGCCCTCTGCGATGGATCCAGATTCGGCTGCAGTACATGCGCCTCTGGGTATCTGTCTGGTATGTCAGCAGCACCAAGCCTCTTTGTAACTCTTCTGGATGTATTAAAGATTCAGCGTAGTGCACTTCTCTGGTGATTACATAAGCCCAGTGTCACTGTGACAGTATGCGTAAACACTCACATTTGGTATTCTTATACGTGCACTTCTTCTAAAAATATCATGCGGAGAGTGGCACCCATTGCAGCAATTTGCCTTCTCTGCGGGACATGGAGGAGATAGCTGGCTTTTGTCTCAGTCTCTGCTGGGCCAAAACGATATGGTCATACTGATCAATAGTCTCTGTTACACATGATATATTTCCCATGGCTCTGGCTGCTTTACTCCATCTGTCCCTGGCTGTGGCACATTTCTGCAGCTCAGTCGCACAAACACACACAAACACACACACACACACATACACACAGTCACACACAAACTAGCACAAACACACACAAAAGTGACATGGCTGTTTATCAGAAGCAGCTCAAGTTCCCCCGAGATCTGCCAGTGTTTAGGCACAAATAGGTCTGCTGATGCTACCTATTTGAACTTCGCCCCAGAGAAAACTGTTGTTTTAACTTATGCTAAAACAATTGCATAATGAATGTGTGATCCAGTGAACCCAATGGATTAATTAGAAAGGGTAAATTTTGAAAGTCCACTTGTAAGAGGCAAATCAACAACAATGAGTAACATTTGGCCCATCATCTGTCAAAATATGTCAATATATCTCAAGAGGCATACTCCTACTAATTGTTTATCACTGATAGACCTTGAAATGAACAATTAGATAGGAACATCAATACATTTCACACTTGCTGACAGGAAATACTAAGTGGTGAGAATCCTGCATACAGCTATTATGTAAACACGAGGCACCAATATATTTTGTTTTTGTGCCTATTCTACAAGGCCATCATTTTGCATTTTTGAATTACAATTGCTATGCAGACCCATTGATTATGCATCGTCTGTTAATACTCAAGTCTAATTCTAATGAATTACAAAATGTCTTAAATGTAGGGTTGTTATATAGGGCAATAGTAGTACATTTAAAAGCACACATTGTTTTGATACATAAAAGTAAAAAGGTTTAGATCATAATTACATTTTACCACCAGCTCATGAAATATAAAGATTTGTCCCAGATGGAGTCTAGACACTAGTCCAGACACCTGCTAAAATAGTGGTACCAGCTGAAGAAGTGGATGTTATGTGGGTCATATTTTCACTGGACACCTGGCAATATTAAAAAATGCATGTGGCAAATGGGGGCGGGGCTGGTATAATGATAAAAAATATTCAAATCAGGACTGCATAATTTATTAGCAAGAATCTGATTGGTTGAACATACATATGGGCGGGGTTTTGTTTGACCTGGGTGTTGTCACTATTTCCCGCTCCTCTATTTATATCGTCAGCATTTCTGGACGTCTGAGATTAATATTGATTCGCATATCTTTTTTTTTATGGCTTAAGACTACAGTAAGTTCATTGACCTTAGGGAGATAATGTGTGTTAATGCAGACATTTACTATACTTAGTAACAGGCGGATAGAGAAACGCATTGACATTATAATATATTGCATCCACAGTGCTGATTTTCCATCTGCTCCAGAAATAGTGGTATAAAAAAATGGCGTGTTAACCGGAGAGTTCATTTTGTCTGTGTCCATTTTCAGGTCTGTATGGTGTCAAACGCACTGAGCTGTGAGAGAAACAGCTCACCACCAGAGCATCTGGGCTCAGCAGGAAGTGCCACCAGATTTACTTCCAGGTCATCCTCGGGCGTCATGTGGACCCGATGTCTGCTCTTCCTCTGCACCTTGATTGCTCCCATCACCATTGGTAAGATATATGACTACACACAGTACATTATACTTTTGGCTTTGTCATTGACCCTATCTGACCCTATCTGATATGGAAATTTTCAATTCCAGGGGTAAATGCTCTTTTCATTAAGCCCTAAAGCTATACTTCTGCTAATTAGGTACTGCAGTACAATTGTTTGATGTAGGCTCGCCTATTTAGTATTTTTCCTTTTTTCTTCCTGAAGCGGCTCTCTTCATTTATCTGGGCTTGAGAATGGTACAAAAATTATCTGATGGCTAGAGTTCTGAGCAATCAAACCCTTGTCTTCATTCATTTCCCAAGTACTGCATACCGATGTTATTTAACCCTAGACACCAGCAACAAATGCACCACAGAAGTCCGTAAATAAAATGTATGTGGTTACTATAAAAAATGGGATCTTTTGATTTTTGGACGACTGTTTCAATTTTACTAGTCACTGGGGATAAATTAGCAGTGGCAAGTACTCATAAAAATGCTGCATACTGTATATAATTCCAGCTCTAAATAGAAGTGATGACTGTACATCATCATTTACAACACAACTGAGGCAACAACCCAGGAAATGCTCACTTTCTGGCTCTCATTCATTTCCATACCCTCTGTCTTATTGCTATGCACATTTATATATTTATTTACGCTCTTCTAGCCAGCTTCAAACACACACTGAACATGCACACATACGGCCCCTGTAGGGTGTCTTCGTGTTTCTCCCTCTCCCCTGTGACGGTGCGGCTTTGAAGACTCCTAGAGGGAGCTGTGGCCCACTTGGACTTAATCCTATTAATGGCTGCCGTCAATCATGCAACACACTGGCTTGATACGTGTTCACTTCTGCGCCCATGATATTTTTGAACGGCAGGGTAACACAGTACATGCATACACCTCTAAGTAACACAGAGGTGATTCAAGACAAGCCCATAAACAAGGCCTCTGCAGCACCAGTGAGTTACAGTCACAGGTATTTGCATCAATGTCAAAGGAATAAGTCGACATATGCAAATTGGAGCTGTTTATACTTAGCGAGGATTAGCTGAAACAAAGACAGTTTCGCTGGAGGACACACAGCAGCGAATACTCAATCCTCCAACGTTGAGCCATTTTATTCCAAGGCTTTGCGAAAAAGGAATAAAAGCGAGTAGGAGAGCATAAATAGTTCATCAAAGAAAGATTTTGTTTATTTATTGTGTCTTAACCTGGCTGAATAGATGGGATTATCACATTAGCACAGAACCGTATTTACAGTCTTTTATATTTCAATCAATGATGATCTTAAATAAATTCAGGCTAAGCAATGGATTTCAGGGTAAGTTAGTTTTCTTCATACAGCCAAAAAAGCCTCATCTGGGCTTTAGGGGCTGTAGAATTGATTGTTTTTTGACACCTGGTTCATATCACAACATATGTAAGGTATGTGGAGAGAGTAAAGCACTATACAGACATGTATTGAAACTAGAATCTCACAGAACGGGTAGACCTCTACCAAACTATTGGCCTTTTAAGATATAGTTGCCAGATGATGGGGGGACCTCCTAGTTCAGGGGTAAATGCTCTATCCATTGAACCATGAATCCATTATATCACACATTGGTAAAGAATCCACAAAATCAAATTCATTTGTTCGGTCACTGAGACCCTTGTGGCTGGGGTTAATATCTTTGACCTCATCTTGTATGGTACCATTTCCTGGATAAATACAAATGGTGCAGTGGGTAGATGCTCGCCCTTCAACCGGAGGGTCCGTGGTTCAAGTCCCCACCCGTGCACACGCTGTCAGGCCCTTCCAGTGGACCCATTACCCGAGGGAGGTACCATGGTGCAATGTGGATCGGGCGGCAGTCAAAGGCGGGAGTTCCCTGCTTAGACTGCTGCCTCCGCGACCCGGTTTCGGACAAGCGGAAGAAAATGGATGGATGGATATATACAAATAAATACTTTATTTCTTCAATCAATGAAATCGCACGTGCTAAAAAGGCAGACTTGTGAGGCTGAAGAGAGCTGAAAAGAGAGCGATATCATCTGGGGAAATGGACGAGGAGTCAGGAGAGGTCAAGGACATCTAATGATCCAGTCCATAGTGTCCTGAATAAAGGGCATGGGGCAAAAGCAATAAGCTGGGAGTGAAAAAGACTGATGTTACTGATATGATATGTATAGTCAACTGTGGTATATCTCATATGTAAAACACACATCCATCCATCCATCCATTTTCTTCCACTTGGGTTGTGGAGGCAGCAGTCTAAGCAGGGAAATCCTGCCTTTGACCACCGCCTGATCCACATTGCACCAGCCCGTTATGGTACCTCTCGCGGGTAGTGGGTCCACAGGAGGGCCTGACAGCGTGTGGACGGGCGGGGTCTTGAACCACCGACCCTCCGGTTGAAGGGCGATCATCTACCCACTGCACCACAGCTGTGGCTGTAAAGCACACAGAATAGGGTAATTCCTCATGTGCTAATGAATACATCGATGCTGACAGCAGTTTGCAGTTGAGTCATAATTGTCTGATGTCAAATGGGAGGTTATTCAAAAGAAGCGTCAACAAAATGAAGACAATTTCGATGGCTGTTTTCATTCTGATGTTAGGTGTGTATATAGAATAAGCATTTTAAGAGCATGGAGGGTGGAGAGGGTATTCCAGGGTTTAATGAGATTTTTCTTACAAGCATTAAGGTACTTAGGTGCCCTGAAGTCATTAAAAGCACATTGACATTAGCAGTAAAGTGACACTAAAGTTTCTGATGGTTTTAATAGATGTGATTTGCATTCAAACACATATAGTTTAGTATATACATGCCTCTCAATGCAAGAAATAAATGTCCACTATCGATAAATTGCAAACCAACCAAAATCAAAATCAAAGCATCAGAGGTACAGAGAACAGAGCCCTGTGGTGCACCACTTCTGAGAATTCTTCCAGTTATGATTAGGTACTTGAGGCGGCTTGAAGTGTAAAGTTCTGATTGCTAGAATAGACTTTGTGATGGTTTGTGGTAAAAATCCTCTTTGAGATAATAGAAGATAAAAATGAAAATGTAGAGATAAAGGTCAGTGAGGTCCGTTATGAAAAGGCTTAACTACTGCATTTTTGGAAGTCAGGGGGAGACAGTAGTGTGAAATTGAGCCCTGTTTTGAAATATGTTCATTCACAGGTTTTGTTACATACACAGGCAGTAGATTTCTGTTCCCTTCTTCATACCCCGTCAAGTACTTTTCAGTGAACATAGTTTCTGATATGCCTACATGGAATATTCTGCAAACTCTATGTGCTACAAAATCACAGGCAGGCTGATTATTATGATCTTTTTATATTTGATTTTTATATTTTTTTGTTTGCATTGAGACCACAAGACATGGCATGTTAGGTGTCTTTTCCGCAATATTGAGTAGTTCACTGGAGATGTAGATTTGTGTTATATTGACTTGAGAAACACATAAAATGACTGCTAAACATGTAATATGATTTTTCTCAAGGATTGAATCACCACAGAGTTTATTGAAAAGACTTATATAACCGTATAGAATCTAATCTAAATTTACATGTTCTATCTCCCTCTTTCTCTCTTTCTCTCTTTCTCTCTTTCTCTCTCTCTCTCTCTCTCTCTCTCTCGCCCTCTCTCACTCTCTTTTTTTTCTTTTTTTTTCTTTTTTTTTCTTTTTTTTTCTTTTTTACAACCAAAATTGGTGTCTTTGCTATTGAAAATCTTAGACATCAGGAATGGCCAAACGTTTTGGCAGTTCAAGTGAGAGATCATCTTTTAAATCTCTCTCCTCTTCCTTCTCACCATCTCGTCCTGCTTCTCTCCATCTATCCACCTCTTTCGCCACTCTCTTGTTCTTGGCCCAAATGTAAAAATCAATATCCTTTTGTTTCAGGCCCCCGAGGCAATGAGAGTGTCTGAATAAGACTGTCTGTACTGTCTGTGTCTGCCAACTTTCTGTCACCACTAACACTTCTAATGACAGACACATTAACATGTACTTGCCAGCTTGCTCATTATTACATGTGTGTACAGAGCTAAATATTGGCAAACGCTGGACCTATCATGTGTGAGACAAGGGAAGTGTTGTTACAAGGTCAAATGCATTGTGTGTATTTGTTTGTTTATCAGTGGACAATATAACTAAAAAAGCAAAAGTTGGATTTTCATCACAATTTCATGTTTAGTTAAACAGAAAACACACAAAAAGTGTTTGTGGGCTTATCTTACAATGGTATTTAACATCGTTTAAAATCTACTGGACCCAGAGGGTGTTCTAGAGCTATACCCAAAGCAGATTAGGAAAGATTAGATTAAGATTGAGTCATAATTGTCAAATGGGAGGTTATTCAAAAGATAGTCAGTAAAATTAGGGCAATTCTGATGTTAGGTGTGTTTATAGAATAGGCATTTAAGAGCAGGGAGGGTGGAAAGTACTGTGTGGTTTAATGAGATTTTTGACAAGCATTAACGTACACAGTTGCTCTAAAGTCGTTAAAAGCATATGGACATTAGCAGTAAAGTGACAATAACATTTCTGGTGGTTTTATTAGATGAGGTTTACATTAAAACACATACAGTTTAATATATACATGTCTCAAAATGCAAGAAATTAATTGATAAATGGCAAACAAACTAAAATCAAAGTCAAAACAGTACAGAACCCTGTGGTGCACCACTGCTGAGAATTCTTCCAGTCTGTACTTCCACTTAAGAAAGATGAAATGATGGATAACCAGACTTTTGGTAGCGAAGGTAAATAAAAACACCTATTGTGTAATATAACTGAGATCATTTGTGTAAGATTGGCATGGGCAGTTGGATTTGTGAGTAAATTCAGGCTGAGCATTGTAAAGTGTAAAAACAGTGACACTAGATAAATAAATTGAGCATAAATTGAGTCTTGAAAGAACTGTTCAGATTTGATTTTCTGAGTCATGAGATCTGCTCCCACTGACGCTTCCAGGGAACATTCTGTACAAAATAGTTTGTTGTTGTTAAAGTTAAACTTATAACAGCCAAACTTTAAACAACCCTTTAAACCACAAACATCTTGTGTCTGTGAATCACCATGGTTTCTTTATACTCAGCCCTGTAAGGCAAAGCTGTTAGACATCTGATCTAAAGCCAGTCTAGACGCCTTACAATAAATGGTATGTATTGATCCGTTCGTGCTTCAATTAACTCCCTGTTCAAAATTGACATTAGTGTTCACCAAGTTGGACGTGATGCATTGAAAAAAAATAATCATATTAGTAATACTCTGACCCATTGCCCCCAGCAATTTCTCACACAGACAAAACACATGAAGACGCTCAAATTCACCAACTCACTTCTCAAAGAGGGCCTAGGGTATAATTATAGCCCATGGCCCTTTATGAGAGTGCGTGTGTGTTCATTAGACGGGACATTTTCAGTAAATGTCACTTATATATCAGTCTTATCTCTGAGCTAGTGCTTGCCGTTATAAATGCAAGGCTCTAGGGTGCAAAGATTTTGTCCACCCTGGTTGGTACATGCCATCACTCCCAGCTCTATTTGAATGCATGTGTGCGTGTGTGTGTGTGTGTGTGATTGTCTGAAGGGCAGTGTTAAAGCAGGGCCCAGAGTGTCACCAAGCTCATTCAGATTCTTCACTGCATCTGTGTAACCATGACGCTCCTCCAGCCAATGAGTCGGCCCAGGGAGGGAGGATGGGGTTGCTATGGTTACACTGACAGGAAGAACAGGGAAGGTGGTTTTGTGCCTCTCTCTCTTTGCAGAAACGTGTTGTAGGTATGCGTTTGAAGTGCTTCGTATAGCAGGCAATTTTTTGTTTACATGCAAGTGGCTGTGCAGAGGCGTGTCCACTTTGAAGCCGCAATAATAAACATAGACAAGTATTTAAGGTGTTTGTAATATAATGTATTCAATGAATGTGGCTTGGCACAGTATCATCCAAATTAGCTAAACACCAATGTATCTTGAATGATTGAACTCTATTTTCTGGTCAAAGATTGCTGTCAAAATATACTGTAATTCAACTCAAAAGCAACAAAATGGGTATTCATCATGGCATAATACATAAACCAAACAACACAAATAAGATCAGCTAAACATTTATCTGTCAAGGGATACTCACTGCTGAACACAGGGGGCACTGCACCAGGAGCAGAGGATAACAACAAGCACACCAAGCAGAATCCCTGGGACTATCCAGTACCACACCTCAGACTGACAACGAGCACATTGTGAACACTGAATATTTAGCAGGATTAAAAGTGTATCTAGTGTAGAATGTTATGACTCGGAGATGTGAGACTCTTTGCTTAAATTGTTAGATTAAGTTGCAAATTTAGAAATAATACTTGCAGGTATTTGACAGTGTATTTCTGTTGAAAATAGATCTAATTAATTTGACAAAGTTCAGATATTTCCCTATACTGGCTGTGAGTCATCACCAAAGGGACACTTGTATTCTCTTGAAAGCCATTTCATTTAGCCTTTCTTGTTGTGGAGTGTGATGTTGTTGGAATTTGATGGAACAGTATTTCTTGGCTCTGAAAGCCTCATCTGTGGAGTAGAAGCTGCTGCAGACTTCCTTTGTACAAAGTGCCAGATTTGGAGTAGACAGGGTGCTAAGTCAAGGACATGTTTTTCATCATCCAAAAGGCCTCATTAATTATACTCATCAAACAAGCGAGCAGAACTGGATTATGAGTTATAGTATGTCAGACAGATTCTCGTCTGTAAAAGTTCGATGGAGATTAATGTAAAGCAGCCAAAATATAAAGAAATATCCAGACAAGTCCTGTATTGAATATAATGAGAAAAATGGTTGACTGTACTAAACAAACTACCTGTAGATTGACTGACTGAGAATTTACCCCCTTACTAGAAGATTTATGGTACAAATCTAAGCGCAAAATCTTTACCATTGACCTTTAGAACCAATGCCATGGAGGAAGTTTGAATCTAGTGCTTGCTATTTTGTTATATGATATCCTATCATGAATCGAAAGGGCTGGTGTAGAAAATACAGTTGGTTTTCAGTGCATGCATTTTGAATATAATCTCATATTAAATACATACATTGTAGCTTTACCCGGCAAATTGCATCTAAAATCTATTTGTGTGTGTGTCCACAGCCCACAGCCGTGCTCCTATCCCGATGGCGGTGGTGCGCAGGGAGCTGTCCTGTGAATCGTACCCCATTGAGCTGCGCTGCCCGGGCACTGACGTCATCATGATCGAGAGTGCCAACTATGGACGTACTGATGACAAGATCTGTGACTCTGACCCCGCCCAAATGGAGAACACAAGATGTTACCTGCCTGATGCCTACAAGATCATGTCACTCAGGTACGACATTGTTCATTCAGTGAGAAGAAAAACATAAAGAGAGAGAGAGAGAGAGAGAGAGAGAGAGAGAGAGAGAGAGAGAGAGAGCTCATTGTCACAGAGAAGACACAAATGTAATTCATTGTAGTTTTAAAGACACATATAACAATTAAAACACTATTTGTAAATCCTTTTTGTTTTGCACATTTGTGTGTGATCTCATTGTCACAAAACACTCACAACACAATAAAAATGTATAAGTTGCCCAAGGCACTGTGTCTGTAATGTGTAGACATGAAACACTTACTGTGATTGTGTACTGAAAACTGAAAATACAGGTACATTGATGAAAATTTAAAATAATAAGGGAATCAAAAATAGCGATGAGTGGAAGGCATTGCTTGATCTAATGAGGCAGTCTTGGTATAAATAATTCATCAAAGTCACCATTAATACCTACATTTTTCAGATAACGAATGTGTGCTCTTCCTTGTTACTCCATTAGTATCTACTGACTGCCAACACCTACCTGCGTCATGTGTGGCACGGGTAACAGTGTGACTTTTAGGGTCTCTCTCCTCTTTATCTAACAGCTGCAGTTTCTCTGGCCACTGTTCCTTCCAGCAATGGTCATCTATAATTGATATATATATATACTACGCAGACACACACAAAGTGGGCCACACACAGCATACACTGCCTAGGGGCTACAGCAGACTTTAAGCTCCAATTAGCAGAGCCAGAGGCCAGTCTTAATCTGGAGGGAGGCTCTGGTGAGTCCACTATGAATAGGAACAACTGTTTGTCATATTTCTATGAGAGGGTGTGTGTGAAAGACAACATACTGTTTTTGATGATTACTGACTGAGTTGCTCGCTCCAGTAAAAGTCTATATTGTATACAGTATTTCTATTTTCAGCATGTATTATTGCTTCACATAGGACGTAATATTAAAGTTTAGCATTTCTATACTTTTAGTATTAGGTGGGTTTTGAGGGACTTTCCTGAATATAATCTTGTTACTAGTGTAAGCATGTTTCTAATACAGTCTAATACAGATTAGACTTTGACATAGACTTTGAACTTTTGTAATGCACAAGGGAATTGCTTGGTCACAGTCACACTCACACACCAAAAATATTAAAAAACAAACACTAGTAAAGTATAAAAATAGCAGAGACAAAAAAAATGCAAAACCAAAAATAACAATATAAACAGCATACTCATCACAACAAATGAAGGTGGATACCACATTGAAATCAGGATTCTGTCTGATTGTCCATCTGTATAACACTAGAACAGAAACTTTAACCCCTTCTTGCCCATCAGATGTGCGTTCTTGTCTGATCCATGCTTCTCTAGTCTGTTTCAGCCTGTCTGTGCTTCACTCTCCCATTCCCTCTATGTCTGTATCGTCCCCTGGCTTTGAAGCTCAGATAAAATCAGAGCATGTTCCGCCTGCTCAGTGTTTCCTTGGTATCACATTCTCTTTGTTTCCCCTCACTACTCTCCATGGCAGAAGCGTAGTGGTGTTCATGTTTATGTGTGATGGGGTGGGGGTTTGTGTGTATATGGGTCCATACCACATAATTGGTCTTGATATCAAAGGCTCATATCTCAAGAGGGTCTCACAAGGCTTCTCAGGCATCCTAGAGAGGACCTGATACCGCTGCATTTCCCCGATTATCTCCCCATTGGGATACACTTGGTTGAGAAGGAATCAAAGCCATGGCCATGAAAGTTATGCTTAATCTGTTTTACCCATACAACGCCCCAAGTTCAATGACTCAATGTGTTGCAACAGGGGCGCTTCTATGTCAAAATGGAGACTGAATTTTTTGCTTTGCTATGTTTCTTTCTGAATCGTGATCTTAATGAATGCATTAGACTTATAAACGCTTTACAATTCACTCACACACTGGTGGTGGTAAACTACCCTATTAGCCACAACTGGCCTGGGGTAAATTGACATAGATGTGGCAGCCATACCACGACACGGCCTATCGAACCACCAATAACAAACTGACCTACTGTACATCCCTTATTATTATTATTTTCTTACTTGTTTCATATTTTTTACAATACAATTTCTTTGTTATTAGTTATATTAGTTTGTGTATGGTTGTATTGAATATGAAATGCCATCATTATTGCCATTGCCAATTAGTTAAAAAGTATGTTGCTCACTTGTGAATATACACACCCAATATAATACAGTAACCCAATATCTCCAGGTTATAGCCATCTCCTCACATAAAAGTGACTCAATGGCCACTATAGGGATGCGTGAGCTTGCGCATTCTTTTACATGCACTTAGCCATTTGGGGCCAACCGTGTATATAGACTAGTACACACAGCCTGTGTTTTGTTCGCTCCACCACGTATGCTATGTTTGAAAATTACTTCGACTTCAAACAGACTTTCCCCTGACGCCTCTGTACTGCCTTCTCCACCCTGTCACCTTGTTTGCCCTTTCTCTCTCCCCAATTTCTTTACCATCCCCTGGTCCCCATCTCGAAGTCCCATAACACAAAGCAAAAACACTTTTGACAAGAAAGACAAGTCTGGAGAGTTGTTCTCCCACCTCTCTAGTGCTGAGTGTTAAATAACATCATGCCTCATTTATTATTCCCCCGATCTGACACTCTTTTGATAGCACTGTCTTTGTCGGCCCATTTCTAGTTTTTTTTTTTCCGCCTTCCGTAAATTGCATCTCACCCCAACATCTCACAAGCATTGTCACTTCGATTCCTCTCCTACCATCTGTTTGAGTTTTCCATTGAGTTTTTGTATTTTTTCCGATAAAAGATCCAGTTGCTTTGGATTTTGCCAAGCTGAGGGCAGTATCTATTGACTTTGTTTTGGCACAGTCTTGACCAATTGGTATCAAGGTTATTCCAAGATGGATGTTATCCCAAAACATAGCCTTTAGCAGTGCATCACAATTCTACTGTCAAACAGCTACACACCAATCAATCTGCGACATGTCACTTTGAACATGTGAGTTTCTTCATGCACACAGCACACCCCCTTTTCTCTGTCAAAACTCACACTTGGAGAAAATGAGAGTGTTGCTCATCGCTTCCCCAACCTGGCCCGACTTCTCCTCCTGGCAGCCTGTCCTCAGAAGTGAGTCTCAAGCCTTCAAAGCAAGTGTGTGAATGCATTCGTATACGGGTTAGCAAAGCATACACGTGCCTGTTTGAACCATTCACACATGAGACTGTAAAGAAACCTCTGAAGTTATTTTCCTTTGACTTATAGAAAGCACTTGAATCATACTCTGCGATCTAATGTTATCCATGTGCCTGGCTCGGGGTAAGCCACTCAACTATGGCACACAGTCTGGCACTTCTCTCTCGCATACCTGCACTTCATCTGTCATTAGATTGGTTTTCTCTTTGTCTACTGCTGTCCTCTCCATCTGGAGAATATGAGAGGTGAAGGGGATAATGACTGAAATAAATGCAGTAAACCCGACGTGAACCATATATTCAGAGGACAGATGGCAGAGCTCAAGAACACTTGACTCTTGAGCTAAATATATTACTTTATGTGAACATGGTACGGCAAACCTGTACTTATTCGCTCAATATATGTTCAGTTTGGAACTTTTTTAAAGATATGTAGAATTATACATTTTGCTATATTTTTTAGACAACAGTCCAATTTTTTGTTTACTTTTACTTTCTGGCATTACTACAGCAAATTATGTGCCTACTCCTGGTTTGCAGTTATTTTGTTTTATGCCCAAGCTTTCTGCCAAATTCCCTTTCCATTTATCCAGGCTCGGGACTGGCACAAAGAGTACATTTGCTTGTCTGGATTCATTTGGGCAAGATGGGTTACAGGTTAATGTTAATATAAGCGAATCTATCATAAAATTGAAAAAGAGCAAATATTTAAAGCAATTTTTTCACATGAAAAAAATCTCAGATCAGATCAAGTTTTTTCATCAAATCTAATTTCTTAAAATGATATTTTAAGATCATGTTATCCTCAGTATATCATTTCAATAAGAATAAAACAGGATTTTTGTGTTGTATAATGGAACAATTTTGCTTCGTATTCCATTAATCCCACTGATAGAAAATTGACTGCTACTTGAAAGGCAGTTTGTCATACACCACAAAGCGAGGTGTTATGAATTATTCATCTTCAGGTAAAAATTAATTCCAGTCATATTGAAATAGGACCTTTACTTCACGAGCACATTTGCTTTTTGACAAGTTCCTGCTCACATTTCAAATTCTGTGCTGATTCTGTTGAATTTGCTTGCGAAGAAATCATACACTGGAATGTGATATCAACCGAAGTTAGAGTTTTTTTTCATTCAATATCATGATTCAGATTTTTATGTCACTGTTTTTTTTTATGTAAAATATGTGATTACATGGTCACAGAGAGTGCTACCATATTCTTTTACTACAGTGGTGTGGGTGTGATCCACATACAGTGCATACAAAGATGACTCATATACTTTATTGTTAGTTATTGTTATAGTGCTTCCATTTTTCTCTTCATCTATTGACAATTGGCTGCTTTCCTTCGGATGAGGTCATATCTGGAAATGTCCTATTTAATGTGTGTGTGTGTGCCACCCTGGTACAGTCACCACGGTTTCGGTTCAGAGATGCCCCGCGGCACCCTGGGGGCCCAACTGTCACCCTTGCTCAGTGCCGTAATTAGGAACCATACACATACATTTTAATGCACGGATGGTGACCCACACGCAGATAGATGCTTATCAAGATATGGCAGATCAAGATGGATGCCTTATGACAAAAGTTGACTTGAAATATTTGACAGCTATAAACGTGCGTATCATCATAGTATGTTTTTCCTCAACAACATGCTTTAAGGAACGTGACTGCTGCATTTCTGTATTTCCTCAAGTCAAAGTCAACTGTGTCTGTGACCCTTTTGCTCATGTTGCTACTCTGCTAACCTTGGTTATCATGCTTCACTGAGCACCTAAGCTACATGGCGCACTAAAAAAGCATGTCTGGATATACACAGCTAGCTTAAACACAGTCTGACACACCCTGTAATGTAGGGCTTGCATGTGACTGAGTGGCTAAGACACTGGCAAGCAGAACTCAACCAAAATCTGACATAAGGATGCACATTTATGCACTGCATGCGTTTTACTCATCGTGAGGTGAGTAAATCCTGAAAGACACCGTCATCTCCGTGGTCGTCTTACATGCTCAGTTGCCTAAACTGTCTAGAGACAGCTCACTGGTGTAAACACATACAGTTTGACTTTAAGGCAGAGTTAGGACATGAAACAGGTTTCACTAAAATACAGAAAGATGCATAAACAAATGTAAGAGCAGGAATGTTGGTGGGAGGAATGTGGGGGAAATACTTCAAAATGTGGCATGGAATTGGACAACTTGGAGGTTTCCATGGTAACAGAAAAGAAGAAGGAGGGACGGTGAGGCTCAAAAACAGTAGTTGGCTATGTATAGTTACATATATTCTGTCTCTCTCGAGGATGTTTTTTATATATGTATTGTATTCAACCCTGTAAGATATGATTGCTAGAGCTGGCATGAAACATCCTCTAAAACATATTCAGTCATCATTCTGAAGTGACACATTTCCCTCCACACTTGTTTGGACGAGTGTTGTGCATATTTGATACTGTTGCTGTATTGTGTTTACAGTGTCTGGAAACTATTTCTGTTCTGCATGCAAATAGAAGTCTATACATTGTTTACAAACACACAATATGATTTTTATTATATACACTTTAGCTAGACTCAAACAATGTCAAGTCAAACAATAAGGTGCTTTACAGTATATACTTCATGGACAGACAGTTATACATTATTTACAGCATATATACTGTCTATAATATATTATTGTGTCATAAGTGACACTTGGCATGCTCTGAGAGAAGGGCAGAAAGAGAGAGTGACATCCTCCAGCCAAATATTAATAATTGAGCACATTTCAAAGCTCATTCCCAGCAGGGAAAACAACATTATATTACCTGTGGCTCGTTTGACAGCCTGTTCCAGAGTTGACAGAAGCACATTCAGGGACTGCAGACGGCTGCTGTGTCTGTGAGAGACTATATGTGTGGGAGAAGAAGAAAAAGTGAGAAAGATCTGTCATTTCTTTATAAGTGCAGCAGTGTGGTGGAGCTGGCACAGGATGTGAGGCGTCTGCTTTACCCCACAGTAACAGCACATATACACAGGGCTTTTTACTCTCTTTCCTTCGTCAATCACTCTTCAATTACTTCCTCCATCCTGCTCGGCGTTCCTCTGCTCTTCAGTATCCATTCCGCTTCATTCCATTTGTCCATTTCTAAATAGCCCTACTGTATGTCTGCGCATAACAACGTCAGGGAGCTAATAAAGCCGAATACAGGCCGGCAGCTCTGCAATTTCATACGCAATCCACCAAGAAGAGATTGAAAGGGAGATGCCGTACAGGCCGGGCTAACAGCATTTTATCCTTTAGCGAGATACAGTAACTTAGCTTCTGTCAAATGGCATTCCCAGATCGCCCACAGGATATGACGAGTCCACCTTATTTCAATCCCTATTGTTATTTGCACACAATGTATTTATGATGTTTCTCTTTACCCCCTTTGCTTAAGTTTTCCCAATATGCAGATTTCAATTAAATTTTCTTCATTGTGTATTACAAAGCTATTAAATGTAGCATTGTTTTCACTGGGGAGTTTTTGAAGGTTTTCTGAAAGAATTGTTTTATAGTATTGTTCTTATTGTACCTTTATGATTCATTTGGGCTAGTGAAGCTAGCCATGTTATGGAGCAGTAATTGTCAAGTTGTGTTTTGTCTGACAGCATGTGAAAGTACTAGGCAAATGGCAGCAATATTAAATGACAGCCTGGACAGTGTGTGAAGCCATTATCTCCATAGCCTCCTCAGTCTAGGTTTAGGGAAGAGACCAACTGTCAAAGTCTCCAAAGTTTTGTTTGAGTGTGTGAGCCAGAGGAGCAATGTAACACAATGACATGATGATCACCACAGGTCCACATCACTTCCACCACGCTAGACAGAGCTCTGTATTTTTATGTGAGCTGGAGTATCATTGTCCTAGCTGCAACAGGATGATGTAAAATGTAGATAAAATGTGCCTGATGAGCCTGAGGAATTTGATAAGTTTAATGTTGTATATCGTCAGTAATATGTGTTCTGATGGGACTACTTCCATGTTTTGACAAAATGATTATTATAATCTATTGGTTTGTTACCCAAAAATAATGGTTGACTGTCCCAACAACCTCAAGTACATGAAGTCAGAATAGTGTAAGACAAATGATTAGTATTGATTATTTTATATATATATATATATATATATATGTATGTATATATGTATGTATGTATATGTACTTTTGGTTAATATAAAGGATTTAGCTCGATCGACAGGGAATTTACCTTGGTTTCAATCACAGTCTGGGCACTATATCTTCTTTTATTAAAGGGGCTGCTTATTAAAGGGGGATGCTTAAAAATTTAGATTGGACTTTTTTCATCTCCTCTTAGAGTCGGAGTCTTGGAGACTTTGTTTCATGCATACATTGCTGCTGTGCAACTTGGCCAAGGCTAGTGTCATAATAAAGCAAGCTGCCTAAAATATATACAGCTAAAACTTTCTGACAGTTGAAAAGCCGTCTAAAAATGTTCCTCTACTACTTTGGTTATTTTTGTGCATTCCATACACGTCTACTCCAACATTAAGTCCTAACTTCAATAGACTTATGTCACTTTAAGGCAGCCAATCAAAATAGCTAACTACATTCTTAATGGGGCGGCAGTGGTGCAGTGGGGTAGGCGCTCGCCCCTCGACCAGAGGGTTGGTGGTTCGAGACCCCGCCCGAGCGCACACTGTCGTTGTGTCCCTGGGCAAGACCCTTAACCCACTATGAATGAATGTGGTTGTGTGATTGGGGTTCGGTGGTGGTCGGAGGGGCCGTAGGCGCAAACTGGCAGCCACGCTAGCTTACCGTCATCAGGTGTGACCGTGGAGTGAATGAATAATACAAATATGTAAAGCGTCTTTGAGTAGTTGTGAAAAGCGCTATATAAAATTGATGAATTAATTAAATTAATGTTAAACTTTTTCTGATGTTATAAATAATTTTGTTTTTAACTATAGTGGTTTATTTTACCATCGCCAGGAAGTTCGTTGTCTGCATTTAACCCATTCTTGAATGTAAGGTAACGGTGCTAACCACTTGCCAATGTAATTATATATATATATTTGACTACTTTAACTGTCTTTAACTTTTGACAACCACAGTTGTAGAATTTAGAGATCGTACCAATGCCTTAAATTTAGGACTGAATCGAATTAATTGTGATCAATTGATTTTTTATAATAATCATCTTATTTAGTAATCAATAATCGATAACTGGAGAATACAACATACTCAACATGAAACTCCACATCAAAGGTTTGGATTGACAGTAAGTAAGCCAAAACTGAATATATACATTTTGCATTTAAGATGAAAAACCTTCTTTGTCATTAAGTATGCTCAGTCCTCTGGTGGCTTCACCCGGTTAAAAATAATAATAATCTCACCTTTAACTATCTGATGATTAATCGATTCATCAAAAAACAGTTGACAGATGAATCGATTAGCAAAATAGTAGTTAGTTGCAGCCCTACGTAAAAGTGTTCTATATTTTATTTCCGGCCCTAGAGGACTTTGTGCGTCACATGCTCTCAGACACCTTTCTACTCCGCTCTCACTCTCTGTAATTATATAGTTCTCACACATCTGCACTCCAGCACTCTCTTGCGCGTTCACAAATATTTATTCCTTTTCACATCTGCCCGCACATGCAACACACATAGACAGCCAGCCTCATCAAATCATCAGTCAGTCACTAGTGTTTATATGACGGATAGAGGCAGAGCTGGAGAGGAGTGTGGTCTGCCAAACAAAGTGAAAAACATCAGAGACAATAACAACAGCAGCGCCCACTGCACCATCACAGCCCTCTCTTCCTGCCTGCCACAGCGATGCTTTGTTAGCGAACATTTTGTGTGCGTGTGTGCGCCTGTGTGTGTTTTGTTGCACATTGCGGGGAAGAAAGCCAGCAGGCAAGGCGGTATCCAGGCCACTGCCTTGTTTTGATGTGGTCATGCTAATTAAAAAAGGAACATTTTTCTGCCAACACGGAGAAAACACACACAGGAAAAAGGTGATTGTATGTCTCACAATGGTCAGAGTCGTACATATTGTATTGGACATTGTGAACCATAGGCTTAGTTGCTGGCTTAGAACTGAAATTGAGATTGAGATGAGAAAAGTCCATACGTTTTTACCCATTTTTTAAACGAGTCATTGTGCATATAACCTTGTATGGCTGAATACAGTATTAATTAGTGTGATTGATCCCCTTAGTGACACAAAAGTTATTTTGAAAATTGATAATAATACACGTTTCTTGGCTATGTTAAGTTAGAAATTATGAGTTATTTTGGACTTTGTGGATCAAATGATGAGGATGAAGAGTATTTACCCCTAAACTTAAAGATCCATTACAAGACCTATGCCCTGTTGGCGGTCTGCAGGGAACTGTCATAGGTCCACTGTATGTTTCTCTTTCTTTACACTTTCTTAATAAGATTTTAGATTTGATCATATGTCACGCTTCATAGACATGGGATGTCAGCTTCATGGCCATTCTCTGTCCCATGTCACTCTGTGTATACCATGTTATATACTATTTATGGCCTGAAAAGGAGACATAAATTCATACTTTCTTGCTGATGCATATATGTTCTGGACCTGCTGGGTAAACACATTGGCACACTCTTTGAGAGTGACAAGACGAGGTGGTAGACGGAAGCACAGCAGCTCGCCAGCCACACAAGGGAGTCTTTTTTGGATCTGCCTCAGACATAGTGGCTTAGACAGAAAGCGGGTGACGTCAGTGCACGGCTTTACTGAGGACAGGGGGATATAGAGGACTAGAATCAGAGGGACACTGGAGATGGCGCCCCGGGGGAGGAAGAGAATGTAGAAGATATTAAAAGAGGGAGCGGGGACTGAGGGAACGAAGCATAGCAATATAAGACCCACCACATATATATCTGGGTATGACTTTGAGAAGCTGCGGCTAAGTGGGTTTACGGCAGATAAACAGGCAGTATGAGAGACAAAGAAAAGGGGATGCAGAGGCTGAATATTTCCTGGGTGAAAACGGAGAATACAAACGCAGAAGGAGAAATTGGTTTATTATCTAGGCTTTGGAGAGTGGAAGGAAGGGGAAACCAGAACAAAAATATGCAGCGAAAGAGGGACTGTGATAGGGGCAGGAGCAGTAGGGGTGTGCAGGGGAGATTATGTCAGACCTGTGCTCCATACCTATAGTTTAAAATAGCATTTGTTTTTTGAGTCAACGGTGAACGTTTTTTTGGTGTATTGTAAGCTAGAAGGTAACAGTCATATCTCCAACGAAAGTCCATGATTCATTTGTGTCACTTCCTTGCACAGTGTGAGGAGAATTATATTGAATGTTGAATTTAACATGCTAATCCTCCAGGTAGGAATTGCCGACCAAGACCCTTCAGATCTGGTGAAAGGTCTCCGGAAATTATGTTATATATTTGCCTGGAGTTTTTTTCTGTTTTTGGTTTGGTAAATTTATATCCAGTTGTCATTAATCAACATCCTTTTGTTCAGCTCCTGGAAATCGCTTTTGGCAGATGCCAGACTAATTGCAGACTAATTCTTTGTATAGAATAGTAAAAATTAATGAATGACCATGATTCTGAATCAATGTGTTACAATGTAGAATACATTTGAGGTAATTAGTGTGCATTTTTGGGGCATATCTTTCTCCGGAGAAGAAATTCTATGGCATGAGAGTGAAATATTTCTATATTTCTACTGCTGAGGTGGTGGGGGGAGAGGAAGATTCTGAATGGACATCTTAATAATGATTGGCCGAGAAAGCAGAATGTCAGGACATAAGGTCTCTCTGGTTAAATTTACAGTGCAGCTTCATCTAAATCAGATGTTTAACATGTTTCCAACCCTTGCCGCTTCACATATTCCCTGTAAGTTAATTCAATATAGCAAAGGTCATTTTCACATGTATTTCTCCAAGCCTCTATAGCTGCACTTCTTCAGTATACTTTCATTTCTATCATCGAACTTCAGCACCAGGTCATTAAATGTGCTTTTGTGCTCTGATTCACTACTGTGAGCCAGACAATGATGTTCATATGTGGCTGTTATGGGCAAAGTTGTGGCGCGGTGTCAGTTATGCGTCCCCTCCAGTCCACAACGCCTGCCGATGACAGGTGACCGATGATGAAGGCACCGGGGCAAGAAATTAAAAGGCACAGAGGCGCGAGGAAGAGTGCGAGAAGAGAAGAAGACTGGCGGCCATTGTTATTAGAATATGACATAGGGTTTTTAAAGCTTTTAGACTCCAGCAACCCTTCACTTGACCACTGGGCAGTAACTGACACTGGTATGTCGCCTCCAAACTGGATTGTACTCGATTCTGTAGTCCACATCAGGACAGTGTGTTAGCTCTGAATATGGCACTAAAATGAAATTAGGTTTCATGCATATTTCATTATGCAAATTTGTGAATGATACAGTAAGAAGGGAAACTTGAGGGGTTTGGCGTCCTCATTAAAAAAATATCTCAATGGGAGAATGGGAATGTTTTTAATGTAAATGTCGCTGTTTGACAGGTGCACTGAGAGGAAGGAAGTGGCGAGACCGAACATTTGTATTAATTGAAAGAATATATTCAGATGAGAAGAGAAATGGTTTCATAATCCAGTTCACAATACCCTATAGTTTATTCATCTTATGTAATCCATCTACATAATATATTTGTCTTGCTTGTTCCAGTAATTATTTAAAGCAGTGAGTTCTATGGAGAAAAAGGCTCACCTCTGTGTGGGTTTACCTTGCACATTATTACATGCATCTATCATGTTAATTCAAGCTCTGTATTGTCTTGCTCTCAATTTGCTTTGATTGTGAGACATTGCTGAAACCGCTTTAATTATACAGACATAAACGTCATGTATTATTACCGGTAATATGGTGCCCTTACTGCAGTGTGGTAAATATAACTTGTGTATATAGTGCTGCCTTCTGTAACCTGAGCTAATGAAATACTGAAATACTTACATTTTGTGTGTCAAAGGAGAGGGCCCCCTTGGTAATTAGAATTAATTATTTTCTGTCTGGGGCAATATACTCTGAAAGCCATAGGTTAGTGTGCTCACTGCTGCTGCACACACACAGTAGAAAAACACCTTGAATGCTCCTGTGCAACTGTTCTTCAGTAGCCATTGTACACTGGTTTGTATACAATAACAGAGAGTGAGATGGTTCTGTGGCATAGGAGTTCATGGATAGTGAAATGAGATGGGGATGTGAGGGAGAGGAGTGAGCTGGATGATTTACAGCAGATATGGTGGTGAAAGAGAGTGAGATTGTGATAGAAAGTGAGATGGCTCTGGTGCTTAGAGGCTGATGGGGCAGTGAAGAGTGGGATAGTTCAACTGCAGTGAGATGGTTCTGCTGCTGAGGTAGTGATGGAGGAGAGTGAGATGAGGGAGTGTGAACTGATCTGCTGCTGAGGTGGGGATGGCGTGGAAGTGGTTGAGGAAGTAGAACTTAATTACATACAGCACTAATATTTCTGGTTTCACAATAGTAATTAGAATTATTAATTTTCATCCTGGGGTAAAGTAGACAGTAGAAAAACACCTTGAGTGCTCCTCTGCAAAATTTTCAGTTGTGGACCGCCTTGTGTATTGCTCCACACAATGATTCCATTAGCAGTGCTCAGGTGTACAGTGAGAGATATCGTGTAACTCAAGTAGTGGTCATGTCGAAGCTACCATTTTATAATTGAGAATAAATATACATCATTCTTTACCACATACGTGTCACCACTGGCCTTGATAAGTGATTGCAAAGGACATTAAAGATACATATAGTTCTCCCGAACATAGACATAACCCTGTATTTTCTTCCCTTTTCCACAGGTGCAACAATCGGACTCAGTGCGCAGTGGTGGCTGGTCCGGACGTGTTCCCTGACCCCTGTCCCGGCACCTACAAATACCTGGAGGTTCAATATGAATGTGTGCCATATAGTAAGTATCTTTTACGCAGCATGGGCTTTATGTTTAGGGTTTTACAGTTATAACAGCTGATAAAAACTTAATAGCTTCAGTTTGAAGCTCTTCTGAGACATCCAGGCGAAATATTAACTTTGCCAAATTGAAATGAAATCAGCTCTCAACTCCAAGTCCAGTGGAATTTGATTTAAATTTGGCATTGATTTGTTGTTTTGTTTGTTTATTTTCTGGTAGTGACTCAAAGTTGCTTATAGTAAGTGAATGAGAATGTGGTTGTCTGCCTGTGTCTGCCAGGGCTCTGTGTCAGCCCTGCGCCCAACTAGCCACATTTCAGAGTGTACCCCACCTAAGGCCTATAGTTGATGTGAAACTGATGCCCAACCCCAAACAGGAATGCCAAAAATTGTTACAGCCAATGATTTATTTGTTGGTTTGATTTTTGAAGATTTTCCTCATTCTTGGTTGGAAGCATTTTTTTTATAGTCATAGATGTTATACAGACAGCATATTTTACTGTGAGAGTCGATGGGGGAAGCTGAGATGACACTATACTCACCGGGGGAGGCCGAGGGAGGAAGGATATTCAAGAAGAATGGTCTCAAATGATGACAGATGGCCCCATGACCCCTGACCCCGTGATAACAGTCTGTGAGGTTGTGTTCGGCCGAGCGTAATATTCGTGGGACCGGGGGAGGAAAACATCCCAACAACTGTGAGAATTTTCCAAAATGGAGCCAACATGGTAGATGATAGATGGTTCTGGGTTTAGGGTGGAGGCTACGTTGATTTAAGACTTCATTTTAGCCTTGGTGGTTAGATGGATTGACCAAAGGCACCGCCAAAAGACAGTTTACAGTTACTGTCTGTTTATGCAACTGCTGAATTTCATCATGTCTGATTAGTTACATTGGTTTACTTTGTTTTCGGGGTAATTATACATGCTTTTCACCACAAGTGGGTGTAAAACGCTCCGTCCAAACAAGGCTGGGAAAATGTTCTTTGCCTAAAATGTATCACATAGCCTACACTGGTAAACAGAGGGAGGATAAGTAAATAAATATAGCCTAGTAAAAATGCAACTCAACTGAAGAATTATGCAAGGCAAGGCAAGGCAAGTTTATTTGTATAGCACAATTCATACACAAGGCAATTATGCAATTAATTATGGTAAATTAAGAATATCTAAATCCAAACATTGACTTTAGAGCTCAGACTTCCCAATATTGCCTAACCGCTTGCTTCATAATACAAACTTGGAAGTGGATGATAATTGGTATAAGATGGGACCACCCGAGCTGTGGAGAGCACACTGAAACCACTCGTTTTTGTTTCTTCTACCCTTCTCTGAATCCTTTGTGGATTGTTAAAAAAGCTTGACTAAACCTCTTACAAAATAGTTTCTTGTTATGAGTCTTTTTTGGTGAGTTCATGATAAAAACATCTATTGAGACTGTTTGCCTCATTAGGTTGTATAAATCATTGCTCCACTGACAGCCCTTCTTCTATGCATTTGTCTTGCATTATCTAAACAATGTATAGGCCTGGCACCACGGTCCATTCAGACATCCATGGTGATCTCCCACACTGAAGCATTCAATTATGTCTGCCTAAACGGCTCTTGCCTGGCGTCTAGAATGACCAGCAGATTAAATAATAGGACTATCAGAGCCCTCGCTGGAGCAGATGGAAACACAACCTGATACCTGCTTAATGCTCGAAGCGCACACACACCTCACTCACAAAGACATCAAAACAGTCAGTGTGCACTCTCTTCTTTCACACATTTATTTGAAGCTTGTTTGCCGGTGCCTTTATTTTTAACATAACCGTAAAGACTGGCAGGAGATACAACCCTGCTAACTTCAATAACTTGAGGAAGAAGTGGCCTAGTTACAATCGAAAAAAAGAATGTGATGAGAGAGGTTTGATCTGAAGTAATGGCACTATGATCCTGATAAAAAATAGACAGCATCACTACTGATTAGAGGTTCAGCTAGCACTGGGTCAGTAAAAAAAGTGAAGATAAAGAAAAACAGACCAGAGTGCATTAGCAGGATCTGTGTACTGGCTTTGTGTCTATGCTAGATTTGTTAGCTCTCCAACACACTTCTGGGTCCTTGGGGTGTGTTTAGTCATGAGAAAGTCACTCCACCTTCACCTATTACATGGTTTGTTCAAGAATTCAAAAACATCTTCATGGCAAGGGCCTTTAGGGGGGCCCCATAGCAAGCCCTTCAAATATTAATGAAATCAATATTCTTCGAAACGGCGTAATAATGTCTGAATCTTAGCTAGATAAGAAGATAGTTCTGCTTGCTGACATTCAGGCTGGAGAGTCTGCCGTCTGCTTTGAGGCTGCCATGCTTGACATTGCAAATCAGTGCCGCCAACTGCATTGTTTTGAAAGATAACAGGAAATTAGGCTGTGTCACAGGAATGCTTGGTAAAATGGGAAAATGTAATGTAAGTGTTCTGTCAATAGTGTTTTTTTTTTAAATTTTATTTAATAAATCTAAGTTTGACAGTTCCATTTATTGAATTTTCAGAATCATTTGAAACAATTACATGTCAAAATTCTTATAGTGCAGTTATTTATGGGACATATATCATACAGTTTCCTAGGCATCAATTATGAGTTGGCAGAAGTGCAGGCCGACCACATAGTGCCCTGGCCAGTCAGCAATTTCTTCTGCTAAAAATAATGTAGTTTGTCCTAGATTGTTAGGGATTAGCTTTTTGTAAAGATTATAATGATGTTGTCTTAGAAGTTCTGAAGCGTGATTTGTCTATACTTTGAATAAACTCAGAATAATTAGACATCTCAACTATCGTGCCGACTATATGGGGTGGGTGATATATGGTCAGATTTAATATCACAATTTTATCAAGCCAAGATCCCAATTTAAATTTTATCTCGATTTTAGTTACATTTTTATTTTTTGTCTAACACAGAAGTCTATTGCTATCGGTGTCTTCATTTTTAACTACCAATTCAATGTATATCCAATCCAATGTTCATCAGAATAATTAATACCATTTATTTTCCTTTATTATGAATACTGGCATTGTTACAGTAAAAATTACGGTAGAGCATAAAATAATGCACTGTATCACAATTCAACAATCATCCCATATTAGCAGATACTTCATATCATGATTTTGTCTTTATTGCCATATCGCCCACCCCTAGTGCCCACAGTGTTTGAATGTGTTTGATGATTTATTTATTTTTTGAATTATCAAACTAAGCCTATACCAGGACCACTGTTTCTTCTATGGAGATGTACATTTTCCTCATGATATCCAAATAGAGCCGCTCTGTTTACCACTGCATAGACACACTGTAAACAAATCTCAGAGTGGGTTGTAATACAGGTAATTAAATTATGCACGCTTCAGTTTTCTCAGAATGATTGCGCCCCTCTTCTCCACCTCCTCATCGTTCTCTCATTTTTAATTTTTTTTACAGAGAATTCTTGGCTTCCATTACCTTCCCAACTCTACATCTCCCCTCTCTGCACTGTAGGTTTTTGGCCGTTTTCCAAAGCTTAAAAATCAAGCGCTCCCTCACTTTCTCTTCTGGCTCTCTGTGGTATGAGTGTGTGGCGGTCGTGTGCCAAACTAGCCGACTAGCTTTGGCAGTAATTAGCCACCTGTGTATACTTGCTCAATGCACTGCAGGAAGACTATAAATATCCATACATTATCACACTCGAGTGCGGGAGGAGTTGCCCGGCAGCTGTCCATATACGTTGATAGTCTTTGCAGATTATATGGTAATCAAAAAATGACTGGCCACTTTATAAGGTAGACCCTAACAAACGTGTGGTATTTTCACCCATAAAGTCCGCTGCTCACTGGATAATGCATTATTTTCCTACCATTCTATGTAAACAACAACTATGCTATTTTCAGTCACTTAAATCACCTTTTATTATCATTTAAAGGGCCACTATGCAACTTTTTACTTCAGCGTCAATGTGATCCTAAATGAGTTGTTGTGGGGTGAATGAAGCTTCCTTGCTATAGGAGGAATGTCCCTGGAAGTCTCCGGTCAGGTCACAGGTCTCGCCAAAACCACAAATTGCTTTTAAACAGGCTTTTACAGAGAGAGCTCCAAGACATAAAAAAGATGCCTAACTGACGCAGACCCGGTGTTTTTGTGTTGAACATTAGCTTTATGATCATCTAGAGTCTATACATGAAGTCTATATTCTTTGTGTTTACAGTGCTATTCTTTGAAACTGTAGGGGGAGCTCTGTGAAGGAGAAATGTGACCAAAACAGTGAAAAGTTGGTTTAGAGCCCATGTGCTTGACTACATCCATTTTCCTTTAGTGTCTTGCATGGTAATTCATTGAGAAAAAAAACAGTGTCACTCAAGCCTATCCATTTCTTCATCTTTAGGCACAAGACCTTGGACAACTGTTAGAAAGCAATTAGCCCACAACCGCTTTTAGTGTATTAATCAGAAAGCCAGTGATATGTTACGCAATACCCATGCAGTCTATTTTAGACAATGCGACTTGGCTCAGTAGGAAAGCTAATTAAAAGATAAAATCACCTTCTTGTCTGTCCAATTAGAGACTTCTGTCAGATTGGAACCCCGGAATAACTTCATCACAGTGATATGAGAGCCGTTGTTTACATGCAGAGGTGCGTGCTGGATGCTATGCTGGGTCTGTATATCTGTGCATTCCACATACGCAAGCATCCAGGAAGAAAAAGATGGATAGGAACCAAATATACAGAAGGGAGAGAAGTCGAGCTGAGGAAGCGAGGCAGTCAGACCGTCGGCTGAAACCGAGATAGAGAGAAATAGGTTAGACGAGGCCAGTCGACGAGGAACAGAAAAGGGGAAATTAACTGATAAAAAGACCCAGTGAGAGGTGGACACGGGATCAGGCAGGAGGAAGGAGGATCGGGGGGGAGATAGTGTCGGAAATTTAGGATGCATGGAGAAAGTGTAAATGACAGCGAGAATGGCAGTAGTGAATCAGAATTTACATGCAGGTAGAGGAATTCTATTGGCTTATAACTGGAGTTTAAAATAGTTCTGACTGGGGGAAATTTCTCTTAATCATTCTACTACACACAGAGAAACTAGATATCAGAATATGTATACATGAATAACACTGAATCATGACTACTACACTATTAAGCCTTAGTTAAGTGTTAGTTAAGCCTAACGATTCAATTGATCATTGCCAACGCATCACTTCAGCAATAATAAACACCATTGAGTTTAGTTAATGTTTAAGTGATAACCTCATTTAAATATTAAAATACCACCTGTTCATTTAATTAATGGTAATTACATATTTATAAATGCTTTATTGCTGCTAAATAGACCTATACATCTTAATGCAGGAAGGTTGGGAAGCCAATCAGTCGCCAATCAATGCTCATCATCAAGTCACATCCATTAGCCTTGGTCACTCTGATACATTTTTATTTTGTTCTCCCTCACTTAAAAGAGAAAGCTTGAATGTCAGAGTGAAATGTTTATGTGCGTTCAGCTATGCCAAATAAGGAACATGTTGTTGAGTTTTAATTTATTGTGTAAATGAGTCAATTAAATTAGTGGAGTTTAGCCGTACCAATAATTACCCAGATATCAAAGATACAACTTGTGCTCTGGAGTGGGATTGTTACGTGCTGTGTAAAAATCTTAATCTAGCCTATTGAGCGTAGTCCGAGTATGTTCAGTATGTAAATGCACAAAAGGACTGGATGGAGAAAATGCAATAATATAGAGGAGACATGTAAATGTGTTCAATAAGTGACCTTGGGCTTAGGTGGCTGAGCTGATTGGACAAGAGAGATAATAGTGAGATAATGGTAAGGCTGCTGTCGCCACTCACTGTCTACAGAAACATGAAAATGTGTCTTATGCGCACACACACACACACACACACACACACACACAATCGCAACACAGACACACAAATATTACACACTCTCCCGAACACACATTGTCATTTCTCCTGGACCAATAACCCCTTAATAAACCATACATTTTCAATAAAAATGCTAATTATCTTTACACTGTGGCACAGTCAGGTTAATGCCGCCTCTCTATGTGTTAGCAAAAGAGAGAAACAGAAACCAAGACGAATTTCTAGGTGTAAAGTCGGAGTACTGTTTTTGCAAATGTGATTTTTAGTTTTTGAATCGCTTGGACTAAATGGATTTCTAGAGCTGTAAACCTTAACAATTGAAAATGTGTGGGTTCGCAATGATACACAACAAAAAAACATCATACATCTCTGCAAAAATCAATGTGAATAATAAAAATGAGAAAACGGCAGCGAGAGAGGAAGCTTTTGTCGATGTTTTCTCAGAACTTCACCCTCAGTTGCTTTACCTCTTTTTTATAGCTAATTTCAGCAAGAACAAGCTAACTGCACCGTATCACTCATGTCTCTCACCAACCTTGAAAAAACCTTGAGATCCCAAATTGAAATGCATTATTTTATTTATTTTTTTCAATTCAATCACTGAAACTGAACAGAGGTGATTTATGGAGGAGATTACACACACACTGTGGAGGCATCAAGTAATCTAACGCAACAACGAGTAACAACACAAATCGAATGACATTTTGTTTGACATTTTGGGGCCTTTTGGTACACTTGCTGCTGCCATGCTGTTCATTTGAAATCTATTAGTTGCCAGAAAACCTTGAACTCTACTTTTCAAAGATCAAATCATTATAGTCCCCGTATTCCCAACAATTCTGTCTGGAATATGCATGTTGTTGAAGTATTTTACGGCGATTTTGCTCACAAGGGGGAAGCCTCTTTGTGGGCTCAGATTTCTAATGGCACACACACACACACTTATAAGCGCCTGCACACTTGTTTTAGATTTAACACGATCTTCCATCCAGTGATTGCTTATTTATCTGGAGTTGTGCAAAGCCACACCAGTTAGCATGCATTTTTCATGAGCTTTCGGATTTAATGGTTGCCTGTGTTTGTGTTTTTGTGTCCTGTGTGTCGTTGTACATGTTTGCGGTTTGCTGCGAGTTTTAGCTTTAAGTTCTTTAAGAATTTATGCACATACCACTCAAAACTCGTACGCTGGAGCTAAATATAAACAACCCAGAAGTTGGGTTTTTTTTCCACAAATGTTGTTCCCTTTGAGGACTCTCGGCTTACATCTTACACCTCCTTTCCTACCACCTCGTATCCTATCATCCTTTCCTCGTCTCTAGGGACCGGTTCCATTCAGCAGTTCTCTAACGGTCTTGAAAGACACAAGGGCACTGCCTGTAGGATTAGGTTTCTGCAATGTTCACATTCCATCCAGTTCCCCGGAGAGTGAGGTACAATGGAATTTATACGGCTACACCAGTGCCACCAGCAGCAAGTGCCCCATTTTGATTGAGGCACGTGACGTTGAAGCCCAGAGAATAATGGTTTGAATTGAATTGAGAGGGGGGTTGCATTGACTATTGGCTCCACTGTGCACAGAAGCTTTCAGGCCCTCATAAAATAATTGACAAACACAAAGCTCATCCATAACCCATCAAAAGGAATGTTAATGTAGTAATTTTGGCTGGTCAACTGAAAAGGAATACCAGCAATCACATCAATTTTCATTGTTGGGCCCCCACTAGCATGCTGAGTGGTTAAATAAATGATACCTTACTATTATAAGTACACTTGAGGTCTACCAGCAACTTTACTAAATGCACAAGTCTATAGTAGTATTTGCTTAGACCTTCGCCAAAGCATTGCAAACTGGACTAATACTGCGATTTACACTCAACCAGAGGTGGGCAGAGTAGCCAACAATTTTACTCAAGAGTAAAAAGTACTCATTCACATAATTACTCTCGGAAAAAAGTACTCTTACTCTTTCTAGATTTCCAAGATTTTTGGATTATTATTATTATTATTATTATTATTATTATTGGATTATTATTGGATTATTTTCCAATATATTGGATTATTTTCCAATATATTTTCCAATATTATAACTCAAGTAAAAGTAAAAGTAAAAGTAAAAAGTATTGCAGTTAAGCTACTCTATGGAGTACAATGTACAATGTACAGTTACTCAAGTAAATGTAACTGAGTAAATGTAACTGAGTACTACCCACCTCTGCAATCAAAACAAAACTACCTCAAGCCCACAACAATGAAGCATGTCATACACCAAATGCTATCATCATAATTTGTTCTCTGTCCCATTTCTGACCTTTCTTAAAATGTGTGTACCAACAATATTATTTTAGCTAATGGTGTTGTGGGTGACGAACTTATTGCTGTTTGTTAGTGATGTTTTCTCTGGGTGTGTCTTTGCAAGAAATAATAACTTTCTCTCAAGTTGACAGCGACCCTTTTTGTTGCTGATATATTGGCCCCAGACTCTGTGGTTACATGTGTCTACCACGTGAAGTCTGTGTGCTTCCCTGTCTCACTCGTATCTGTTGCCCCATATGTGTGTGTGTACGTGCGACATATGTGCGATGCATTTCTGTCAGCCCCATTTGCGCCACACTCTTCTCCGACGATTACGTAATGTTATTACCAATCGCACATGGAGAGAGCATCCTGGCTCTCACACAAGGTTAGGATGAAATATGAGAATGATTATGGAGATCTGAGATTGTATTATCACAATTTCCTTATTATTGCATCATTAATCTATTTTTGTCTTCTTGTCTCTCTCTTTCTCTTCTTTGCATATCCAATGTTCCGTCTATGGCTCGAGCAGAAGTGGAACAAAAAGGTAAGTGTGTTAACTAAGCACGCACCCTTACACATGCGTAGTATATACACATTCTCCAATCCGGGGTCGGGTGTCACTTTTTGATGCCAGTGCCCGAAGCGTTTTGTGCCTCCTGGCAGAAACGGCATCTCTTTCAAAGTGGAGGCTGCTATATTAAGACCCCTTCATCTCAGGGTACGGAGGCAATTCAGAAACACTGTCTCTCATTACACACACTTTATGTCTATATTATTCAATGTCGTTGCATAGAATGTCACTTAACTCACTCTCCTTGGGTCAAGCACGTTTTTATGACGAGCCAATGAAAGCAGAATTACAGTGACATTTAATATTTCAGGCACTTCCAAGCGATGAGAAAATGATGCCAGTGCTTTGAAAAGCCGGTGATATTTCAATCAATAGTCACAGCCTTTTGTATTTGTAACATGCTATTGGAGAAAATGGGAAAACCACAATGCACATCTGGTGTGTGTATGTGACAGCATTCCAGTCAGATTACAAAGGTCCCTATGACTCTGGTCCCTACACTGGCTCTCCAGAATTTACTGCGTCTCCCACATTTCACATAAAACATGACCTCGGTATTCCATGATGGGAATACAGAGCAAGGAGTGGGAAATGAGTTATCGTAACAATTGAAGAAACAGCAGGCGATAAAAGATATGTGGTTTGGTACAGTTGGTCGTTTCTGACAGGAATAGAAAGCAAAGAGAGAGTTTTCAGACTAATGAGGAGCGAGATGGGGGGACGGGGGAACAAAATGTGCCATTTTCTCTCCCCGCTTTTTGCCGTAAGAGCAGTATTATCTGTTGAATAGAAGGCATGCTGTTTCTATGCCTAGGAATGGCAGTGACTGTACAGAAATCATAACACAGTAATTCTACCCTGTCCTTGTCCCTCACCAGCAGTTAAGGTGAAAAGGCCTTGTGTTAACAGTTGTCAAAATAGATAAACATGGCACACATTTCCTCACAAATTAATATTTGTCTTACCAAGACTGCTTATCTGACATTGTGATTTTTTTCTTGCCATAGTCTTTCTCTGCCCTGGGATCCTGCGCGGAGTGTACCAGAGCGAACACCTGTTTGAGTCGGACCATCAGTCGGGAGCATGGTGCAAAGATCCACTACAAGCCTCGGACAAGATATACTACATGCCCTGGACGCCGTACCGCACTGACACACTGACCGAGTATTCTTCTAAAGAGGATTTCATCGCCGGACGTCCCACCACCACGTACAAACTGCCCCATCGAGTTGACGGGACTGGCTTTGTCGTGTATGATGGTGCACTCTTCTTCAACAAAGAGCGCACCCGTAACATTGTAAAGTTTGACTTGCGTACTAGAATCAAGAGCGGGGAAGCTATAATCGCTAACGCTAACTATCACGATACCTCTCCGTACCGCTGGGGAGGCAAATCGGACATTGACCTCGCAGTGGATGAGAATGGTCTGTGGGTGATCTACGCAACAGAGCAAAACAATGGCCGTATAGTGGTAAGCCAGCTCAATCCGTACACTTTGCGTATCGAAGGCTCTTGGGACACTAATTATGACAAGCGATCGGCTTCCAATGCGTTCATGATTTGCGGGGTGCTGTACGTGGTCAAAACGGTTTATGAAGATGATGATAATGAAGGGACGGGGAATAAGATTGATTACATGTATAACACTGATAAGAGTAAGGAAGTCACAGTGAACATCCCCTTCCCCAACTCGTACCAGTACATCGCTGCCGTGGATTACAACCCGAGGGACAACCTGCTGTATGTGTGGAATAACTACCACGTCGTCAAGTACTCCCTGGACTTTGGCAACAATGGTAAGGCCCTCTTTACTATCTTTGACCAAATGAAAGTATTTTTGACATCGAGCCAGGTTTGGGTGCAGTGGAGTAATAACAGTAGTCGCATTAGTAGTAGAAATAGTATTAACATTCAATACTGCATAAAATGTATACTTTTATTAACTTATACTCCATTAGTTTTCTGCAGTTATAATGAATAAAATGCCTTGGTAATAGCTTTAAGAATTTTTGAGACAACAATAAAAGATATCCAGTATAATGTATAGTCAGGGAGCTTCAATAGTGTTCTTGCTAATGGCTGTTTTTAGGGGTGCATTACAAAATGTTGTAAATCTATAAGACCTAAATCTAAACGTGCACTTTGAAAGGGTGATATATGAAAGGTTTGATCAAATAAAAAATAATATATATATATATATATACATACACCTTTTGGTAATGAACGGCACTTATTCAGGATATCTTTAAAGATGGTATGTTTGACATAGAGTAAATGCCTCTAGTCTTTCCTATACTACTTAAGTTTCCTCTGCTGCTTAACAAATCATAATGCATTCTTCATAAGTACAGTGATGGCAATATGGAGACAGGAAGGACTGATAATATATATTATACAGGACACAGCGTGAAACATGAAACACATGCTCAACTTGTGTTGGACTCTTTTATTTATATATTGAAGTATTCACCCGAGACTGCACGCTTCAGAGTGCAATTTTATTATTTACAATTCACAGGCCCTAAAGGAAAATGTTTCCAATAAACTATAAGTGAACTTTTGCCCGATCATTATGGCTTGTGGCTTGTGATGCTGTGTTAACATTGCGAGGTTAGTATTTTTTACTATATTAGAATAGATAGAAAAGAATACAAGCATTCACATTGCACATACATTAAAAGTGTGTTATATACACACTGTTCAGGTATAACATTATGTCCAACTGCTTGACCATTCCTTGGACATTTTTGGATAGATACTGATCCCTGCACACTGGAAACACTCTCGAAGAGCCGATGTGTTGGAGACCACTTGATCTAATCATCCAGCCCTCCCAATTTGGCCCCTGTCACATTCATTTACATCATCATGCTTGTCCATTGTTGCTGCTCCTCCTGACACATCACACAACACATTGAGGACCAAATTTTCACTTGCTGCTTAATATTTCCCACTCACTAACAGGTGCCATGATGAAGAGATAATCTGTTAGTCATTATTAACGGTCATAATGATATGCCTGATCAGTGTATTGTATCACTTGGATGAACCAGTACAGGAATCATTTTGAGCTCTGCAAAGATCTTAGATAATCATCTTCAATGTACTGTAGTTATCTACGCTGGTCAGCTAGACACCCACCCAGTTATTTACACCTTTAGGTGGTATACGTGTAATGGGCTTAAAATGGTTTTCTTTGTTTTGTGGGCAGGGACACAACTTAAAAGCAATGGTGAAGTTGTTCTGTGTCTGCAACATATCCAGTAATAATTAGGCTGTGTTTGCTAATACATCGACCAACGTCCTTTTGTATTCTTGTAATATGTCTGCCTATTGTTTACAGCTTTCTCCAGGGGCTCCAAACGGAATACACATTCATTAATGCTGACAGTTTGTACAGCATCATAATATATTATCTATTTGTAAACTGTACGTAAAGGTCATAACACTATTGCCATGGCCAGTGTTGATGTCTTATTTAAACCAATCAGCACAATTTGCATTTATCTGCTAATTTTGTTAAGTTTATTAAGCTACCTTGTTCCTTGGTGTGGTCGTCTGGTGCTTGTTCAGAGATGGTTTTATGCAGGAACATTTATTTTAGTGTGTATTACTGTTACTTTATATACTTCATATATTTAGTATATATTTTCTTCTTTTGGGCACATTCGTATTAAATCTCAACCTGTGCTGCTATTTGATTTAGCTATTATCACAATAACAGATATACCTAATAAACTGGCCAGTGAATGTATTTACAGGTTAAACCTATTAGCACCATTAAAAATGCTGTTGACGTGAGGTGTTTTGCATCGTTGTGACCCGGAGTGCACTACAGGTCTAGGGAGCGGTTAGGCTTCCTTCCATCCTTCTGCTTGAAAGGACCAATGCCCCTGGAGCCTCAAGGCCTATTTTCCAGGGTAATTGGCTCTCAGCACCTTCCCATAGAGTGGTCAAAGCAGTCTGGCTGTGCCTTATTAAATGATGTCTGAATTAGCGCATGCTCTTACACGCAGTTAGGAGGCACGCTACAAGGAATTACAGACAGAAGGCAGTGCTAAACTGTATTTCTACCGATCAGTCCGTACGTGAGGAGATGTGTGAGAAGTGTGAGCTAATGTACTTACAAGCCTAGAAGAGTTGGTGTTTGTCTATTCATGAGTATGCTTATGTGTTTATTGCTCCGGAGTGTGATCAGTCTCATAATAGAGCGCTGGCCGTCTCGGGAGGCTTTAAAGAGGAGATCAATGGGGATTCAATGCTGAGAATGACCTCCAGTGCACAGCAACAAGCCAGACTGCTGACCAGTGGGAGATAAATACATACAATCAATGCCGCCTAGCTTCTTTACTCTGGAACTCACCGCACTCCCTCACTCAATATGGACAAGGAATAAATTAACTACCTCAACTGCATGATTTTCTCATTATTTACAAAGTGAGGCAGCAGGTCAGTTCGGAATTTATTCCTTTGCTTTTTGGACCAGCTTTCTTCCACCGAGTCACTGTTTTAAAAATACTTTAAATCCACAATAATGTCTGGACCTTCCCAAAATATTCATGAAATATTTTTTTGTCATATATCAACTCAAACTGGCCCTCTCCCAACGACCACTTGACAAGTCGGAGGAACTGTCATCACCCTTAAAGCTGTAAGGAAAGTAGAGATTGAATGTTCAATAGCTTAACACAAATTGAAAATGCAAGGAAAATCATTACGCTACATGCTAAAGGTAAATGCTAATGCTAAACGCCAAATGTTATTTTTGTCATTACTTGAACCATTTCTAAAAGCTAAAACCATACAAGACAATGACATACACTGCAGACACTATCGAGGAGCTGGACTTGCTCTGATTTTTGCAACCCAGTTCAGGAAAGAGGCCAAGTGTAGAGTCTGTCTGTTCCAAAGGGTTTCCACTCATTACTGATAGCCTGCTTATGTTTCAGCTCATATGGACTAAAGATATAAAATGAGACAGGATATAGAGGGCTATAGAGGACCGAACATAATTGGGATACAAGACAGAAAGAACCAATTAGTGTGTTATGTTTGTCCATGCGGTGTACAAAGCCAGCTCATTGTACAGTTAAAAGGAGTTCGTTCCGTCTTGTTAGGCCTGTTCTTTTCCATTATTTAACAATGTCATGTCATAACCAAAGGTGTTGTATAAGTAATAAATGCATTAGTTCACTTTAGGTCACACAGTACGCCTCTGTGCTGCATCAGATGAACATCATCTTTTTTTGAGAATTCTATCTTCTTTTAAGAAACAGCTCCTTTCCACACTTATTGTTTGACACATTGGTTTTGTTGTCTATTAAATATCCATTCTTTCTCTCCAAAAACAACTCGCTGACAATGGCAGGAATCTCAAAATTTCCCCTTCCCTTCTCGTGTGTCGTTCTCTTTAGGTCAGCAGCTTTATCTAGCGCCCAATCTGGCCTGTTTTAAAACGCTCCCACATCACACAATGGTGCAGCCGCATGAATGGCTCCATAAAGATAGACTCACTAACATATGTGTGCCACTGTGGGCCTGCTCCTGCCGCTTTGGTCTGATGGAAGACCTGTTTTATGGCATCTTCTAACATGCATATTATAAAGGCGGAATGCTCGGTTGAATTATTTAGCGTGCGTTGTCAAACTCTGCAAAGTTTTTTTTTTCCCAAACAAAGACTTTAAAATTATTCATGTTAGCACTTCATCTTCTGGGAAGGGAAACAAAACAAGGCAGAAAATGTAGAAAGGTCACTCTTTTTGTTTGGCTCTTGGTAAATGCACTTCATTAGGTATACCTTGTGGCTAAAAAAGTTGTGCCCATTGTGTGCTGGTCTTCTGCGGACCTTGATGTAACATGTCATGTTTTGGGAATTGTACGATAAATATTAATTAAGTAATGAATTAATAAATTACCTAAACTGTGAACACAATAACTCATAAAGTCTAGATAGTTACATATCAGGAAGATGCTGAGTTTGGTACATCTACGATTAATGACAATTAATTAATGAACTAATTAATGCCATGAAGCATGATAATTGAACCATTAATTCTGCTGAACATAAACAAAATCTGTGTAAATTCCGTTTCTGTATGTTGTATGTGTTTTCTTCTTGTAACCGTCCAACTTAAAGAGCTCATTGTAAATAGCTCTGTTGAACAATACTGCATTGCAATTATTACCATGACCTTTATTGTTATGGGATTGTTTGATCAAGCTGTTTATTGTAACGTTTTGGAAGACAGTGAGTCGGTAAACTTAATAAAATTGCTTGTGCTTGTAAATAGACCCAGGCATTGTTATACTGTGTGCGATGTTCTATTCAGTCAGCCAAACTTCCACTGCCAAAAGTCATATCCTCCATCTTAATAGCAGTCTAATCAGTGATTGGCATTGTAATCTATTCAAATGCAGCTCTAGTGCGATGACCTCTGCTTGCCTCTCTCGCCACTCTGTCAGTTTACGGAAATTTAAAGTTTCACCCTTGAACCCTTAATGGCCTGAATCACAGAGTTCCATTTCCTAAGGAAGTCAAGCATAAAGTATCTATTGTTTTAACCCTCATTCGCTTTACTTATTTACTCCATCCTCTCCCCCCTCCTCTGTCTTGGCACCAGATTGCAATCAAGCAGCATGGCAGGAAACGCTGGAAACAGACTAAAGTGGAGAGAATAACCAGAGTTAATGGTTGAGGCGAAGGCTCTCTTTCACCAGAATGCTGATTGCACTAAGCCCCAGCACACTTCTTGTTACATTAGGATTTGTTTATGTGAAAAGTCCTTGATAGACTCTAAAACCATGCATACTGTCCTACATATACTGTCCTGTTTCTCCTGTTTAGTGGCACCACATTATTCTAGGTACATCCGCCAAGCTGCCTATCTCCCGCTCTCCCAAATAGACTACGACACTGCTGTCCCGGGAGAGTACCCACCTCAGCTTCACAGAGTGTGGTGCACCTGTTCCTTGCCTGCAGTGTGTCCTTATCGATTGGATTGGCCCGAGCCAGGCGGGCTGTGTGCTCTTGGCCCACTCACTGCTTCCTCTGTGCCAAACAGTAGATTGCCAAATTAAGCAGGCCCAGTCAGAACAACAGGGTTTGAAGGGAAACCCACAACCTCACATGAAGCACGGTAGATCGGCAACACTATTGTTTACAATGTGCAATTACTTCAAGCAGGCTATCTAAAATGCCAAATCTAACAAACAGCTGAAGTTAATCACGCTAACGGCCAGAGGTGGACACAAGACTTCTGTACCTCTCTGGTGTGAATGTCAGTATCTAAAATGTGATTATCTAATGTGATTTACAACCTACTAATGAATGTAATTACTCTCTGATATTCATCAAAATAGCTGTATGCCCATTGTGATTCGTATCTCTTACTTAAAGGCCTAGGCAATAAGGGCAGACAAATGATCTTTTATTTGTAAATCTCAAGAGAGCGATGTTAATTCAAAATCCTCAGTAGAAATCTCTGAATGATGGCCATGAATGCTAATGTATAGTGATTAGTTTACGGTCTTGTTAGCTTAAGGGTACATGACTCACAATATGGGATATAATGCAATGCCCAAAGTTTTTAATGCATGTCTGAAAAGGTATGGGATCACTATATCTCCTGCCAGACTCGCAGATAATTCATTCCAATATTAAAAGAATAAAATAATAAATACAACAGACATTCCTGTTACACGCTGGCTTGGAACAGGGGAACTTCCTTCTGATTTACCATATAATTGGCAGGAGAATTCGCTGCAGGTGTCACAAACCTCGGCGGAGGGATGAGAGTGACCTGGTAATGTTTGTGTGCTAAGTTAGCGTTAGCGTGTGCAAGACGTTAGCCTAGCCTTGGAACGTGACCGTGCCTGGCAGCCATTTTGAGGGAGGCTCTATTAGTTGAGGTTGTTTTTTTATCTCCGAATATCAAGCTTTGAAGTGCTTTCGTTCTGTTTTTATCAGCAAGCTCGAGCAACACGCCACAAGCTCTTTCTGTGTGTGTGTGTTCAAATGAGTGTCAATGTGTGCTCTTCAGCCATGGGGCCAGTGTCTTATCGCAGAATGCAGCCCTATTCAATGTCTATGCCACTATCCCAGCCTAGAAAGCTCTGCACCCTCCAGTCAGATTATCTTTTGGCTGTTACCCCTTGTGGATCCATACCTCCCTTCTGTTCTGCATGTGTGTGAAAAAGAAAGAGATGCTAACTTTTAAGGCATAGCAGTCATCGTCATCATCTAGTCTCTTGAGTTTCGAAAAAGATCTTGTGTCTCCAGTCTTCACTCTCGCCTGTCTGCTACTGAATTGTTGAAATCTTGCCAGAGGAAGCTGACTAGCCCTCTTCTCTTGCTTTGTAGTACTTTTTGTGGGTGGAATTTTGAGCTAGAAGTCAACAAGAGCAGTTCAACTCAAAGTGTTTCAACATATGACACTCAACTGTATATGTCAGATGATCTTGTGCGGGCATCCAGGACTGACTGACATCAGGGCTGACATGTCCACCAGGCTGCCTCCAACTGTCTCACCTTCCCCCGAGCGTGCTGTCGGTCAGGAAAGAAAACACAGCACAAAAACAAATCAAAATAGAATAGTGATAGAATAGAGAGAAAAAGTTCAGAGAATGATTTTTGAGAAACTGCATGGACATTTGAAGGTATCAAGTGCAGTAAAGATTCTCAACAGATAGAGTATGCCATGTTGCCATTGAGCTCAACAGCACTTACAGTTTCGCTGGAAATAAATTGGAGACAAAAAGGACAGGATCTACTTTAGCAGATGGATGTTACATATTTGTCTGAGTGAGTTCATTATATTGTTATAACGTCATCCATATACTTACCGTATGCTGAAAAAAAAGTCTTTAAGTTTTATGAGTTACTGTACATAACCGCAGCTTCATTTTTTACCAGTGCTGTACATAGAACAAAAATGATAGTTAACACTCATGTGATGAATTTTAGTGAGACCCATACAGTACTTTAATTTGGTTGTTTGCATTCAGATGACCATCAGCTGCAAATCTAGGATACTAGAGAGTAAAGTAGTAGTAGTTAGTGAAGCCTCTTGGAATCTAGAAATATTTGACCACTAAGTTTCACAGCTACTTTACCTTAGAAGACCTTCAACCTGAACCTGCAATGCATCAGAAGAGTAGCATTTTTCTTTATATGAGTAGTTTGTGTTTTGAGAGTATTCAAATCTTAAAATATATTGCTGGGTGTATTTTATCAAGCCGGCTGCACAACCTTGAACAAAATAATTCATGATAAAGCTGGACATGGTCCTTGGGGCGGCAAGCCAGTACACTGCAGCAAAAAAAGAATAATCATGTGCTGTTGGGAGGTCATGTTTAGCATATCTGAACATTGTATGATATGAATTTTCCATATACTGTATCCAGAATCTGAATTTCGAAAAATAATAAAACTAAATTCATATGATTATACTGTGATTTTTTTTTTTTTTTGCCCCTATCTGAACAAGGCTCCCCCAAACCTAAACACAGGGAGATATGTCAGATCCCTCTAGCCTTTTCCCCCATAAATGTTTCATGAAGCTGTTATGTCAGAGCATCTCTCTGCCACATCTTCCTCTGATGACTACATCCCTTTTACGATATGATTTTTTAATCAAAGCAGGCGCGCTTAAAGGAGACAGTTGAAGGATAGGATAGAAATGCAGACAGGTATCGGAGCAAGACGTGAAGAAGTTGAGCAATCAAATCAGGTGTAAATGTCAAGAGAATGGTGCAGCAATGAGGTGAGATCCAGATATATGGGTCGGGTATTGATGCGGCCCTGTCTGTGTGTGACGTGATGCGATAGGAGATGATCTGTAACTTGAATATATGACGGATACTATACTATATGTGGATTACTTTTTCACATTGATGGCTTGACTAAATTTACATTTTAGCAGTCTACTATACAATATCCTAAATATATATATACATATATAAATATACAATATACTAAACCCAGGCTTAACTAGACTTATACTAGGGTTAAACCGAGGCTAAATCAAGACTTAACCAGGACTTAATTAGTAAACGTAAACCAGGTTTGATTAATATATAATGTATACAGATATTGCATTTGCTGATGTGATATATTCTACAGCCGTGTGAATGAACTACCCTACCTCTTTTGCACTTGCTCAGCCCGCATTACCAGCCTGTGTGTTGCCACCCCTGTAGCAAAATGACAGCCAGACATCAACCTCAGTCTCTCTCACACACACACACACCATTACTCTTCCATTGTTGTGGCATAACCCCTAATGGAGCTTCCCGTCTTGAGAGCTGATAGACACATATTTGCTAGTCTGCGTTTCATAACTACACACACACACACACGCACACACACCCACGCACACACACTGGCACATGCAGATTGACAGCTAGTCCCTAGGCCACCGCTGCCACGCATGATTGATGGCGATGTTCCACGGAGAATGCACGAGGCAAGGAGGCTGCGATGGTTGATTCAGGAGCAGAGTGGCACAGTTTAGGTAGGAAACAGTCGACTGAGTTTGTGTGTGTGTGTGTGTAGAACAGAGTGTACAGGAGGAGCGGGATGTTACATAGCTGTCAGTCAAACAGATAGACAGAGAGAGAGGAGGAAATACACAGAGAGGAAGAGAGGAAAGAACACTTCGTCTTTAATTAAACTTAAGGGAAGAAGATCTATCTACTTTACCTACTCAGTGTTGTTGAGATCTACAATCCTGCAAATGGCAACTCTGGACTTGATACACCCAAAGAAAAGTTTGTATATATATAATGCACTGATGACCAATGGGAAGTCTGATGTTTATTATGTAAAAGGGTAATGTTTTATTTCAACATTGCCCCTAATGTATCGAAAATAACTACATCACTAATGTATTACTGGTTTGATGTTGTTTAGTCTATTTCTAACGCCTATTGTCAATGTTTTTTTTACCATTTTTATTAATTACCAATTTCAGTATTTGAGTCATTTACTCAATTTTTTTGTATTAATGGGAAACCAAAACAGGTATGCTGACTGGTAACTATTGAGTTTTTGATTCTGCACTTAATGGCCCTTACCCAGTCTTAATGTGTAATATTGACATTGCAGTTTCAATAAATGTATTAACTGACAATAAAAGTATATTCTGTTTGCTTAACATTACTTTACTTTACTGTGTTGCTAGAAAGTCTCCCACATTTGATGAGTTTGAATGTAATAAACACACACTTAATTAGCATTTGTATCGAAATCTTTTAATTACATAGCATTTTCTCACTGAATCTATTACTTCTGGACCACAAGGGAACATACTCCAACTGGCACTGAATGATAACTGGTATTAAATTATAACTGTTTTTAGCTTGAGGGGCTTCATTACCCAAACCAAGTGTGACCGTAAGAAACTCTGGTAACACTGGAAAATACCCATAGTGGTCTACCTAGGACCACCTGCATGTTCAAAGTCATCATCAATGTCAATTACCTTTCCTTCTCAATCTGTTGCTGATGTAAAGTCTACCTAATAACATAAAAACAAGATTGATTATGTGTCATTATAAATTGGCTTGGTTTTATATGGATGCATTTGAATCTGTTTGCCTCTGTGTTTAGTTTATGCTGTTCACACCAGGACATGCAGTCACAGTTGACACCAATTTTCTGCTTCCAAACAGAGTATACTTATTGTGCTAATCTCGCTGTTGATTATGCGACTCATTCACTTGTGCAGTGAAATAAACAGGTGCAAAAGTTACCATAACAAAATTAACTTTTAAATCACTCACACCAAATTACATATTAGTGCTTACAACATTAATCCCATATAACCCACAATACACCAAACAGCGCTTGGTTTGCTATAATTGCAGTCCTAAAGATGTTCTTGAGAATCATTTACATGCTTATTCACAGATGCATTCAGTAAATTGCTTTTCCTGTAAACATATTTACAACAAAGCCAGCCAGTTCTTTGTTAAATAATGTCTTTGCTGTAGCACCTTCACAAAGGCCTATTGTAGCACATCCATGTCCTATCATCTCATTCTTTTCACTCTTTATTTCCAGCTCCTGAGCAACAGTGGTGTGAATTTATGGGACTTTTATTTTACAATGAAATATGCATTGAAGTGCCCTTCCTGCTGTGATGTCATTGTGTTATGAGTAATGCATGACACTGGAGACAGGTTAAGCAGCACTGTGTAGGGCTCCCACAGGACACATCAGTGATCAGAAAAACCTATTGTTTATCTGAAGCAAGTGTACAGTTGTATGCATGAAGCAAACCACTTTTTAACATAACAATTGAATTTGAAAATTCGATTTAATTCAAACATTTCACATTAGTCTTGTCTTTAGTCCTGTTTTTGTAGCCTTGCTATGAACATTTGTCCATTATTGAAACAGTGAAAAAGTGAATTTTCATTCAATACAGATATTGCTGTATAGCTTGTTATTGTTTCTGGGTCAATAGAAAAATATTAATATTTGATTTTGATATGGTTAAATCATATCTCACATAAATACTACAGTGCATGGCTATAATCACTGGGTCACTCTCAAACAGTCACTCTGACTTTTCTTGTTGCTTTTTCGTCATGGTAGAATCAATGTTGTACTTTTGTCCAGTGATCCCTGGCTCATAAAAATCCACAGTAAAACAAAACAACTGCATTGTGTACTTTGAGTTGAACAACCACCATTTTCTGAGAAGTTAAAGCCTGTGTGTTTTCTTTGTAGACTACCGGCCACCTGTGATGCCCCCGATCCGAGGAGGAGGAGGAGGAGGGGGTCTTCCTGGAGGTGGGGGCTCTTCCTCCACCAGTCGGACCACCACCACCCGCTCCCCTCCGTACTACACCACCCTCAGACCGCTGCTCACCACCTCTCCTGGACAAAGATACCGCACCACCACCACTGTCCGCTCGCACGTACTCATTCCAGATGGGGCATCCTCTGACACCAACCAGATCCCGGACATTAACCAGAAAGGCCCTGGACGCTCCCCTCCAGTAGTGCTCCAACCAGCACCACCTCAGCTCCCGGTGATGCCGCCTCCAGAGTTCTGCACACCCCGAATCACCGCAGACATATCATGGCCACGCACTCAGCAAGGCACGCTCGCCAAGCAGCCCTGTCCTGTGGGGACTCTGGGTAGGCACACCCAATTTTTTACTTAAAACTGTAAAATGTATAAAATGACCCTTAACTTACCTTACCTCAAAATGACTGACCTCAAGTATTGAATGTACCGTATTTTTCATATGAAATCAAATATCAAGCATTAAAAGCAGTTCTGAAGAGGTGGGTTTTGAGCAGGCTTTTGAAGGTGGGGAGGTCAGAGCAGTCTCGGATGGGTTGTGGGAGTGAGTGCTGGGGGCAGCGACGGAGAATGCTATGTCAACCCAGGTTCAGAGCTTGGTACTACAGGGGAGGTAGAGGAGGTTGGCATCAGAGGAAAATGGATTCTGTGCTTGTTGACTGTGACCATATACAGTATGTACTTTATGCTCTTACACATTACACATCTCCAATCTCCCATCATATTTCAACCATGAGAGACTTAAATAAAATGGAGACAAATAGTGATGCAATAGATTTATTGGAAAGAATTTTCCCCTTCGACCCCAGCAGGGAGAGACACTGATGATCGATGCATTATAGGGAGAATAGTGTAGGTATAGGGCTGATCTCCCCCCGGAACCTAGACACTGGTGGTGGTAGAGGAAGGAAATCTTGGGACAAGGTTCTTCTGAGCTGTGAGATGAGTGAGATGAATCTGTTGCTGAGGATGTGATGGGCCAGAGGAGTATGAGATGAGATAGGGAGATGGACCAGCTGCTCGGGAGGTGATGGGGCGGAGGAGGGCTGCTCAAATCTGAAAGACAGCTGATGAATGGGGGACACAGGCAGCTTAAATATAGGCAGCTGAGCAGTGATTGGCTCAGTGGATAAGGAAGTAGAATGGGATGAAGTGAGGTGAGGGACAGGACAAGGATTGGCAGGAGACAATCTTCTTCCTGGTTCTGCATCTTCATCTTCATAACAATATAAACAGATCCTACGCTTGTATATATATTACACTTCTAAAGCATCTAATGTGCAACCCACACTTTTAGGATCAGCACGGGGGGGTTGATTTTATATTTCACTTTGTTTTAGTCACACCTCAATGAAAGTTTGGTATTAAGAGTACTTCATGTGTGAAATCTCACTTTGGAATCCTAACCATCACATTGTTTAGTGTAAACAATAGGTAGTAAATAATAATTTACTTTAGCAAGGACCTTATGAATGTGCTAAGAAAATGGGTGGGAGAACACAATAGATGCACAATAGACTAGAATTGTTGATTTTATAGACTGTACTGTAGCTCTGACTGTCTTTGAATATAATGTATTCTCAGTAGGAGAAGGTCCCAAGGTTGAGTGTGTGCGAATATTACTGACTTGGTTTTGGATTTATAAAAGAGAGGAATAATTGGTCTGAAGATCTAAAAGTGTTGGAAGACAGAGCAGGCAGTTTGAAAAGTCAGGCATAATGCATTCTCCTTAATATAGAGTCAAACAAAGTCACACAACACATTAGCTTCCTTCTGTCCTGTTTAAATCAATTAGCATGCATGACACTTCGTTTATATTCCTTTTCACTGCTCGTTGCATATACACACATAAACACAACACGCATACACCATCAGTCAACACACATACACAATGTCATATGCACCAATTAGGTCACAAAGATCTTTGAAGTAGGGGATTACTCCAGGGCTAAACCAAACCAGAATTAAGTCTGAACTAGGGCTACGCCTGAACTAAACCAGGTCTTAACTAGGATGATATAAGGACTAAATCAGAACTAAACCAGATTTCAATTGGGTCTAAACCAAGACTAAACCAAATCGAAAGCAGGACCCTAACATGAGACACACTTGGTTTGAGGTATAATGGTCAGAAAGTCATAATGTCACATCCTCAGTTGCACCGAATAAACAATTTTGGTCTAAACCAAATCTAAACCAGGACTAAACCTAAACCAAAGCTTAACATGATAGACTTGATCTTTTTCTGTCTTGGTCAGAAATGTTGAGAGACTGCTCAGACACAAGACTTATTTAAGAGCTTGTATTGATGATGGGAGAGTCGGACCACTGCACAAAGCCTTCTCCAGCACATCAAAAGATTCTCAATGCAGTTCAGGTCTGGACTCTGTGGAGGCCAATTCACAATTTGAGCCCGATGAATCCTGGCATTGTCATCTTTGAATAATGCCAGTGCCATCAGGGAAGAAAAAATCCACTATTCCATCAATAGAATAACCTTTTACCTATTGCTACCTATTTTGACCATGCAGTAAAATCACTTCACATCCTCACTTTGGGGACATTTTGGGCCTCAATGCTTCTACAGTTCTGTACAGTTTTACTCTGTGTCCCCGTCTGAATGTCATGTTACCACTGTCTGACTCTCTTTGCTGTGCTGGTATTGCAGGCGTGGCCACGTACATGTGCATGGCCCATTTAGGCTATTGGGATCCTCATGGCCCTGACCTCAGCAACTGCACGTCGCCCTGGGTCAATCACATCATGCAGAAAGTAAGTAGAAGCCTGCTGCTAGCTCCTCATTCAAGCACAGTTAGCGGCTACATGTTATGGATACACTCCCAAAGCTGTTTATCACGCATGAAGGCACAGTGACCACAGGGAAAGATTTAGGCCACAGATCCATCTTCACTTGTTAGCCCAAACCCGTGTTGGAAGAGACTGTATGTAGCCACAGGGAACAGGGAAATAAGGTCATTATTAATGCTATCATGATAATAGGATCATAGATGAATGCCTCCGTTCTCTCAGTTATAAAACATTATTGGAAACACAGTGAAAGTTATTATTATTTGAAAAGCACTGGCTGAGTATGTTACTACAGTTTTCAGTTCAGAGCTTTCTGTCCGAGTTATCCGTCCTTTGAACATAGTGGATCCAATTTGGGCTCAGAATATATCACAATGTTGGGGGTTTCCACTCTGTGTAAGATAGAGTGAGATGAGAGAATGGGGCATTGCGGAGTTAGTTTCTGTAAAACATTCTTACATGTTTTTATGAAAGCGCCTAAGCCTCAGGAGTATCCACAGTGTATCCCGCCCGTATATTTCTGGCTAATTCACTTTTTACGCTCGTATTGCCTTGCTTCTAGTTACTTTTCAATTGTCCATTTTCCTCCCTCGCTCTGTCTGCCCTTTATGTATCCTGACTTTCATGTCCTTTCATCTTTCCATCTGTCTTTTTCTCTTTCTTTCACCTCTCCTTCCAACTTCCATCTCACCTCATCTGACATTCTCTCGCTCTCTCTTTTTGATATGGCTTTATTTTGACCCATTTAAGACACTGTGGGAAAACAACTAAAAATGACTTTGAATATATATAAATTAATATACTTCCTTTCCATTAAGTTAGTTTATTATTTCATCAATTCTTAATTTTATACAGCTCATCTCTCAGGGCAAAGAAATCATTATGCGTGTTAGGCAAAAGTGGTCAGTGGCCAGTTAGTTGCAGGGCTAACACAAAGACACAAAGGCAGACAACCATGTACACTCACTCTGTAGCAGTAGGGGCAATTTAGAGTCACTAATTATCTTGTCTTTGTTGGATGAAGCCAGAGAGATTGTGTTTTGACCGGCTTGAGAACTGAACCTGCCTCCTCATATGTAGCCCTAAATTACAATTATGGTCACATTCTTACCATTTCTATTAGGCCTGCACAATCACAATAGTCTTTAATCTGACATTTATTTATTGTTAATGTTTATTTATTGTTATTAGTCAGTATTTACTTTACTTTTTTTAGTTCTTGTTTAGTGTGGTTATTGGAAATCTAATGTTTTTTCTCACAGCCCTAATTCATATTCCCTCACACATATTTTTACACACATGGCCTACTGCATAACTGTAAGAGCAAAGCCTAGTTATCTAAACAATGGAATAAAAAAAGAGATGTATGCTTGAGAGGAGGCATTCTTACCCTTTCCTGTTTTTCAGCTGCGTTCGGGCGAGACTGCTGCCATAGTGGCCAGAGAGCTCGCGGAGCAGACCAAAGGGGTATTGCGGCCTGGCGACGTGCCCTCCACAGTGCGGGCCATGGCGCAGCTGGTGGAACTACTGGACGTCCAACTGAGGAATTTGACCCCGGGGGGCAAGGACAGCGCCGCCCGCAGTCTCACTAAGGTATGCTGCAAGCAGAGAGACTTGGCTAGGGAGCAGGTCAATGCTTTTGAGTGATGGAATGGGCTCTAGGTAGGAGGAAAAGACAAATGAGACAAAAGGAAACTTGAAAGAAAATTGAAAACATAGAAGGACAGTTTTAAATGATATTTTTGATAAATAACAGTTGTGCTGAGTTCTTCGCCTGACACCCATTCTTCACAGGTTGCAAAGTTTCTTTCTCAAAAGCTGAAAAAGAACAATACTCTGTTCAGATGATAAATGGATTTTTGTTTTCCTTCAACAGCCAGGCTTTTATTAACAGGTTTTATGCAGCATTATTGGTGAAGAGCAACGGTTATGTCCCTGAATAATACATTTGAATTAGGGTATAATCATGTACAGTCCCGTGCAAATGTAAAGTAACAATGTTTTTCAAATGATTAAAACCTAAACTATCATCAAAATCTAAAATATATCTTACCACTGTGACATAAACAAGGCTTCTTCACCTTGTTGTCTTCCACTGGTTTAACTCCAGAAACCTGATCTCAACATCATTGAATCTGTCTAAACTAGCACAAAGACCCATTGACCAGGGGGAGAGGAAGTTGAGGACATCTGAAGACAATGGCGTGGGCACATGACTGGACACTCACATAACAAAATAATCTATCAATATTTTTAACACAACATGTCCTGAAATGTAAATCTCCCATAAAACATTTGCACAGTAATGTATGTGGCTCAGCATTAAACAACTGTCATTATTTACAATGTAAACAGTACAGTACAATTTATAGGAACCAAGGCTGCTTCACATTCCCCCTTTTCTCATCTGCACCTCTCCATTAGCCACCCTGTGAATGAAAAGAGGAATCAATTAATCTGTGTTGTGCTGTTGACCAAATGGCCTGTTAAAGGTTGAATTTGTTGAAAAAAAATGCTCCCTAGAAAATGGGAAAGCGTTACTCCTGATTCCAGTAATGACCCAATTATATCTACCTAATTGAGTAATAGGCCAGCTTATTATGCTAATTTTGGTTAGGAAATCTAAAATGACCAATCATGCACAAGAGGCATGATAATTAATACCATCAGTTCGCTTGATGGTAGATGCTAAAAAAGAAAGCTAGAGAAGCAAAAACAAGGACAATCAAATACAATGGGGAACACCGAATGATGCTGTTGTGATAGAGTGATTGAACAAAGAGGTAAGTGAGAAGAAGAAGAATACATCTCAAGTCGCTGAAGAGTTTTGTGAAATGTTAATGAGCCAGTGTGCATCTGAGAGGTGTTACTTTGCTAACAGCCTGAATGTTTTTGAATTTGCAGCTTCAGAAGAGAGAAAGGTCCTGCAGGTTTTTCACACAGGTATTTCCGCTTTCTGGTACTGTTGATTGCTTTGCCATAATATAGTCCCACATTTGTTTTGTTTTCATTTTTCAACTTTTTTTTCTCCACTCGGCATGTGATCCGCCAAGCCGCTGTGTGTCGTGTGATCACACATTGCTATGCTATTTGTAGAGGCCTAATTTGAAGCCCTGCATTCAACCCTTTGAGGAGAGGGGCAGTTTTAACTGTTTTAACTACAGTGTGTACCAAAATCCTTTAGTCACATTTTGGTCCCATCTTAAAGAATGCAAGTATGATTATCTATTGAAGTTAAGACATTCATACAATTTAGCGTCCTACCTATGCAACATTCCACCTGAGCTAGATTCTAGTTTGCCTACATTGTTGCTCAAATCTATACATATATATTTATATAATAATAATAATAATAATATTCAGAAAGTTTTTCAACTTTCAGAATGATCTCTACCTGGATGAATGACAACCTTCACCGTCGTCTTACTTTACAATAATAATAATAATAATAATAATAATAATAATAATAATAATAATAATAATAATAATAATAATAATAATAATAA
>JAVQKC010037997.1:0-21887 GCA_036025475.1 Philypnodon macrostomus
ATGGTTTGGGGGCGGGGCTTCTTAATTGCTTGTTAACAATATTAAAACCCTTAGAAATCACACAATGTCTGATTAAGGTGCCCGTTGGTGACAGTTGTAGCAGACGTATGGGGCAGACGAATGGGGTCATTTCGCCGATATACGCCTTGCTGTCGGGGACGACAGCACAGACCTTGTTCAATTACCAATTTGACCTATTCCGATATTCTATAAACATGTTTTATTCAGCTACATCTACAAATCTACATATAAATAACAACATTAAGTGTATTTATTAATCCACAAATATTATATTTATTGGATTGTGTGACCCTAAATTTAGACTTTCCCAATTGTCTTTTCTTACTCTCTCTGTTTCTACACCTAAATATGAATTATTAGAAGTTATCCTTTAAGAACAACAGATTAACATTGTCCATCTGTACAGGCCGATACCGATATCAGTCAAAATTGTAAATATTGGCCGGTATCTGTGCATCAATATTAAATACTGAACCACAAAATAGCGTATTTATTAACTTGTAATTTACCTACAAATAACAACAATATCAACCTTCATAAAATGAAAAGGGGGTAATATTTACTGTCACAATTATCATGCTTATCATCATAAACAACAGCCTGGATGAGCCGGTATAAAAGGAGTGATAGTTAGTTTCTATTTGGGTGGACAATAACCATATAGTTAAAAACTAAAAGATATAACTGAATAATAGTTATGCGGATCATGGGTTTGAATTAGAGTAAAGCGGCATGTTGCTGCCGCCAAAGGCAGCTGACAGCTTTTCTAGCCGGGATGTAGAGCTGTTAACCTAGCACTGACGGTAGCCATTATGGCTAATGCAAGGGCGTAACTAGCTGTGAACAAATATAATGATTAGTGCAAACGAAATAGTGGACGGCTCGCACAGCGGTGCATTAAGAGTGTGACGGCTGCGTGCCGCTTGTCTGTGAGCCTTACGTCCCTTCGTAAGTGTGCATTTTAACTCTCCGCTCCCCCTCAAAATGACGTCTCCCTGTGCGGCGGCACGTACGGCAAACAACGGCACGGCGACGGCGTACCCTCCATTCTGACGAGCCTGGCGGAGCTCTGAGGGAAATACGGCCGAAATACCCACTAAATGTACCGTTAATGTGCTCTAACCCGTATGATCATCTAGACAAAAGCTCATTTATAAAGCCGGAGGAACATTTAACTGAAGCCTTACCGTTTAAGAAGCGAACACATCCCTAGAATGGGAGAAGCTCAGGCGCATGCGTAGTTACAGCTATACTTCCTGCTGCACAGCAGCTCGTCTTCACGATTCTGTAAATCCGACCAAACTCAACTTCTTACTGTTTTACTGACCTCAAATGTATAAGTAAGTCCACTGTGGACTATTAACGTGGTTCGGGTGTAGTTTGGAGTTGTTCTACAGATTATTGCAGAAGTGTATGAGTGAAATTGCTCTTAAACGGGGTAGTATAGTCTCCAATCCAAACATTACCAATGCGCGTATTAACAACATTTAGCCTACGCAAGAGGTAACAAAACAATATATTTGAATAAACAGTCTTCACGGTTGTGTTAATGTCTTTCTCTAAAGTCAGCATGAAGTATTTAGTGACGGTAAGGAGAGCGGAGCTTCGTTGGGTGATAGAGGACAATATTTATATGGTTTATCTTTGTTTGTTAACATATAATGTGGGGCGCCGGGACAAACGATCACCAGCTGCCCCGTTTATAAAAATTGTGCTTCCGAAATCTCTTGATAGCGATTCCGCACGAAGAGTGAAAATCTTCACTCTCCGTGTGCCATTCACAGCAGAAACCCTTTTTAACTTTACCATTTGAACACAACACGTGGTTACCAGAGGACAGTTGCTCCTCGGTCATGGTTTCATGTGGGACTGGTTAAACTATTATTGACCTATTATTCTAAAAAACACATTCACGTCTGTACATCTCATGTTAAAACACCCACTCTGAAAACTTTATATATTTTACGTAAATTTGAAGAATTGTATTTATTCATATCAAGGTTTAGTTCCGGCAAAGCATTGTGGGTAAAAGGGGGGTGGGGACATGTGCTTTTCTCCACTCTCGTTGGGCGCTCGCGGTGGTTTTGGCGTTGCATTCACAGAGCATGAGAAAATATAACGCTCAGTAAAAATAAACCAACAATAGTTGTATTTAAGCGCTAAAAAAAATAAAGTACTTTTGAGCTTGAAAACAAAGAGCATCTGTAGTTACGCAATTAAGTGGTTAATGTAGCCTACTACTCTACAAGCCATAACTGCCTTAAATAGGTTATGCCATTCTCTTAAACAGCCACTTGATGGAGGCAAACACTAAACACTCCAACGTTCATTAAACATCAATTTTTTTATTTAATTTTTTTTATTCAATCAGTAAAATCACAAATGAATAAAAGGCAATTCCCTTTAAACATAATATATAAAATAAATACTCTGTATAGCTGTAAGTAAGATGAAGCAGTCATCTGTCAGTTTGAGTAGACAAATAACTAAAACCATTTTTATTGTCAAAATGCACAATGCTCGCACATAAATATCATTGTATGCACTTTTTATGACATAGATCTACTAATGCAGCAGTGGCTTGTTTTTTTTTTTTATGGCTGCAGTCCTGTTTTATTTTTTACACTGGGCTGTTAAAACATTCAGGAATAGGTAGACATATTTTTACAATTGACCCTGTTTTGGTGAGATACACAGATGTGACGTATATACACTTAACCCACATTGCCTATGAATGAATGTAGTTGTGGCTACATAAGTAGCTTACCACCAACAGTGTATGGAGTGACTGAATACTACAATTGTAAAGCATATTTTGGTGTCCTGAAAAGCGCTATATAAGTACTATGCATCATTATTATAATATTATATGTGATTGTCAATCAACCAATGCTATAACACATATGGGGAAGTTTACAATTTGGATGGCAAGAGTAAAGGGATGATGCCAAAGCTATATCACATTATTTAAGCAAAGAATTATGCTCCGGTTGCAGAGGTGGGAAGTACAGGGGCATAACATTAGGCAGTGCAGCCAGGGGCCCATTGTACTAGAACTAAACCAGCCTAAACCAGGGCTAAGCAAGGTCTGGACAAGAACTAAACAGCACTAAAGAAGGTCTGGACCTAAACTAAACCAGGTCAAAACCAGCACTAAACCAGGACTAAAGAAGGTCTGGACCTAAACTAAACCAGCACCAAACAAGGTCTGGACCTAAACTAAGCCAGCACTAAACAAGGTCTGGACCAAAACTAAACAAGGACTAAACTAGGTCTGGACCAGAACTAAAGAAGGTCTGAACCTAAACTAAACCAGAGCTAAAGAAGGTCTGAACCTAAACTAAAGCAGGACTAAACAAGGTCTGGACCAGAACTAAACAAGGCCTAAACTAGGTCTGAACCAGAACTAAACAAGAACTAAACCAGGTCTGGACCTAAACTAAACCAGGACTAAAGAAGGTCTGGACCAGAACTAAACAAGGACTAAACTAGGTCTGGACCAGAACTAAAGAAGGTCTGGACCTAAACTAAACCAGGACTTAACAAGGTCTGGACCAAAACTAAACCAGGTCTAAACCAGGATCTAAAAAAAAAACCTACACCACAACTAAACAATGTCTAAACTAGAATTAGGAACAGGGTCCAGGTCTAAACCAGGACTAAAAAACTAAACACCTCTAGACCAGCTCTAGACCATGTTTAGTATCAGTTACATTCATGTGGGTAACCTTCTGGATAAAGTGTAGTTTTTCACACCACACTCTTTTAGTTTATAGTTTGGGGAAAAATACTAACGATTTAGATATTTATCATCCAATGAAATACTCTTTATTTTCATCATTTGGATTACTACTTTTACACTTCTATTTGAGTAATAATATTTTGAAGTAACGGTACTCGAGTACAATGTACAATCTCCTGTACCCACCTCTGCCCTTGTTGTTGACAATGAGATGCTGGTGAATGGTGAAATGATGGGAGAGATGACCTCAAATGCAATGTCCAGTAGTCTATTGTATGAACAAAAAGTCAAGCAATAAAAATAAATATCTTGTAAGTTTAAATTTTTTTTTTTTTTACAAATAACAGTGATTCTGAAACTGTGCGGCAAGGACCACCAGTGCTATACAGACTTCCATTGTTTGGATAAGCTTCTGCAATGTCCCAACATTTATTTCCGTCCAATTTTCACCAAGATCTTGTATTGATGATGGGAGAGTCGGACCACTGTGCAAAGCCTTCTCCAGCACATCACAAATATGGTGGTGGCCAATCCATGTTTGAAAATTATGTCTCATGCTCCCTGAACCACTCTTTCACAATTTGAGCCTGATGAATACTGGCATTGTCATCTTGAAATCAGCCTGTGTCATTCAGTATATTCAGGTAATCAGCTGACCTCATTCTTTGGACACATAATGTTGCTGAACCTAGACCTGACCAACTACAGGAGGCTCGCACCTATTTGCCGTTGCTATTTGTCAATGTCCCTCAAATCCAAGTCAAGGCCCAAGTCAATGTCCCTCTAGTCCGAATCAAGTCGCAGGTCAGTGGCTCCGAAGTCCAAGTCCAGACTCTCCAAGTGAGAATTCCAATCTTGATTTTTATCTGGAAATTCTGACTTCTGAGGACAACTGGATTATATAATGATTGCTATTTGAGTCCTTCATATATCACTTCACTAAGAACATGGTTTTATTTTTAGGTATTATACTGCATTGAGGTGAGTAGTTATATCCCTGTAAAACACTTTGAATTGCCCTGTGTATGAATTGTGCTATACAAATAAATGTGCCTAGTTCTTGGATGGATTTTCCTTTGCATTGCACTATAACCAGGAATTTACATTACCACTAGCCAACTGACCAAATGGTACTAGATTTTAATTTTGAGTAGTTACAATTTTACTCTTACTAGCCACTTTGGCCACTTAATTTACCTATTAGGGCTGTTGCTCAACTTGGGAAAAAATAATAATCACAATCATTTTAATAAGAATGTATTTTTTATCTATCAATCTTAAGAATCTTAGAAATTAATTTAATATATCTTTATTTATTTATTTTACTTTAGCTCAAGCCATCAACTTTAGATTAGATATTGTGTTTTAGCCTCATCTGTATGACACTATACAACATTTGTCTAGGCCTAATGAATACTTTTTTCTCAATTATTGATTTTTTGTAATTGAGAGGGGCAATTATTGAAATTGGATTAATTGCACAGTAATACCTAATGCCTTTGTTCTTTACTAAAACGTGCATTATGACCAAATGCACCAGATAAAAAAAATCTGTCAAGTAAAACCGGCACAGCTGTGACATTATAGCTGGTTGTGATGTTTTTTTGTAATGATTTATTTGCTGTTCAGGTTTTCTTTCCGATGTTGTGTTCAGTGCATGAAAATGGGTTCGTACATATGTTGATGTGTGGTATGTTTGCATTTTGAATTCCCAAATTTAAAAAAAAGGTGAAAAAACAACAAACAAACAAACAAACAAAATAAAAACAAAAGTAAAACTGCTAATTGGCTAGTAGGCTAATGTTTTCAAATGACTAGCCACAGTGGCCAGTGAGACAGAATATGAACGTCAAGCCCTGACTACAACCAATGACATACTGTCAGACCTGTTGAATATTAGCATTTTTTTCTACTTTGAGTCAGTGCATTCCACTGTTTGTCACAAGTCAGTTAATCCAGAATGCTTATGTAGTTAATGCTCCCTGTGTGCGGCTCCCATAAGATCACTAGTACCAGTAATATGATATAAGTAAAATATGCAGGTCAGGACTTTTGTTTCAAACACTTAATTATAATGATCTCTGGGGTAAGGCTCAAAATGTTGGGCTATTGCTTGTGAAAGAAAGCATCTGACACTTTACACTTTATAGTTTCATCTAAAAACTATGAATTGTTTTAAATAGAGCATGATTTTGTATCGTCATTAAGTATTGTGAAGGCCTTTTGTACAGTTTCTTTACATTGTAGAGGAAAGTTCTTTACTTCCGCATTATGGAGCCCGCCATTTCTGCTCTTACTTCTGTGACACAGACCGCGTGGGGTAGATCGGTTATAGCCCACGAGACCCCAAGAATATTAAAAGTAATTTTTTGGCCGATATGGGGATGATGATGTGAAACTTGAGAATAAACGCCACTAAATTCAACCATTTTGGATATTGTAGGTGGACTGACAGCCAAGCACTAGGTGTTTCTTTTTGCATTGCCCAGGAGAATTTCTGACTGCAGTAGCACCGAGTGACCACTATGCATATTGTTGTCAAGGCTGAGGGGGCAGTGCCTTATCCTGATATTATAATAGATCCATGTGTAAGGCTCAAAATGTTGGGCCATTGCTTGTATCAAAGCAGCTGACAATATTATACTTTATAGTTTCATCTAACGACTATGAATTGGCACGTTTTACATAGAGCATGATTTTGTCATTAAGTATTGTGAGGGTGTTTTGCTTCCTCTTGGTAATTCTGAACATTTTATACAGTTTCTTTATATTGTAGAGGAAGTGGGATGTAACTTTGAAGGGATCTGTAACTACATTGTAAAAATAACTAATGCTTTAACACTTTAAGTCTACCATCTGATAAAAGCTTGATAAAACTTTCTGTTGATCTGAAGCTATAATACAAATACCTTCATGGTCTATCTGACTGTATATACCTTAACTACAAATCTTTTACAAAACAATTATCTATTCACAAATGAATGTGTCTAAGTTTGGCGTAGGTGCAACATACAACTTACATGGGAGAAGTATTAACATGTGACACTTAGAGAACAGTGCACTGCATCAGTCCACATCAGACAACCTTCAGTCACCCTCTCATAGATCTGACTAATATTTACAATGGTACAGTCACAGACGTCACATAAACCACACTCAAGTGATGACCACAACAGTTTCTGTTAGTAGTCCATTGACTCCAGCACATGATGATTCAGGTTAAAGTTCCTCTTCTTCATATACAGTTTAACATGGTTAGGACACACAGAGGGTCAGTATCAGAGAGTCCCACATACACAGAGTGAAAGTGATGGAGGTGAATCCACACAAGGCTGAGCCTGAGTCTGTTACTATGACAGACTGTGAGGACAAGTGGAAGAGTGGACACAATCCTGTTTACACTGGAGAGGTATGGTACAGGTCAGGACAGTACTGCTAAGCTTCCATCGGCAAAATTGTACAAAGTGGTATTAAATATTGTCCTAGTTACGAATGCTAGGTATACATTTGGAACAGCTGTATATTGCTGCAAAACATCAAAACAGCTCCGTATATGGCTTTCATCTACACAACAATGGTGTATTTCAGGTTAAAAACTCTGCATTTCCAAGAAACACTGGAGAGATGGTTTGGTCTCACAGCAAGGGCCACCTGGAGCCGCACCACTCTAGTCTAAACTGTGAATACACTGTTTTTACTGCAAACAGTGATGTCACAGCCCTTTCCAGAAACAGCTTTAGAGTCTCAGACACTCAGCTGACAGGCAGTCGCAAACAAAGTTGTTTTGATGCTTCTTACAATCATACTTAGACAAGTAACTGTCAGATAGTGTAAGTATAAATGCTGGATCTGATCAGCTCTGCTTCAGAGATTCAGAGAGAACAGGAGGGGTGTGACTAAAACATCTACTCTGTTAGTGCTGTTTCTAGTTTTAGCAGCATTTGCTGGATGAACAATGGTACTATGGTTCTATATATTCACAACTACAGGTTGTTTTCCTTGCTCCCTATAGATGCTAATTTGATAAGGCTGCTTTCTGTCATTTTCAGTCCAGCGTTGTCACCTGATCTTCAAAAAATACTTGGCCTATGTGTGTTGCTGTTCATATAAAAAGTTTAGCAGCTGCTACTCTTCTCTACACAGCACAGTGGAAGACTCTTTCAGGAGTCACCCATACCAGCCCTGACTGACCGATACCATACCACCAGTGAAATGTCCATCATAAATCAACAGTTGCAGCCTTTTGCCGGAGCCGCCATTGCTATCTCATCCTCCTCATCGGCCGGGTACAGCACCTTGGCCGTCAGCCCGCTTTTCACCCCATCCCACCCGTCTCTGGTGACGATTTCGCCCATCTTCATCAGCTCGTAGATGTCCTTGGTGAGCAGCTCGAAGGCCCGGTCCACGTTGCTGTTACATTTGGCCGAAGTCTCCACATAGCGAATGCCCAGGTCGGCGGCCAGCTGCTCGGCCTCGTCGCGGCTCACCTTGCGGTCCTTGTTGAGGTCGCTCTTGTGTCCAATCAGGATGTAGACCATGTGATGGGGCAGGATGTGCTCGCTCACCTCTTTGTGCCAGTCCCTCACGTGCTCGAAGGTCTTGCGGTTGGTGAGGTCGAAGACGAGCAGGCCGCCCACTGAGTTGCGGTAATAGGACGTGGTGATGGACCTGGAAACAAGCAATAGACGTTAGCAAGTGTTTAGCAACTCAAAACTAGCCAAAGGAATATAGCAATTTTTGGTCTTGGTGTATACAGCTCTTTTGTGGAAATTTAAGGTGACCAGATGTCCCGCTTTGCGTTAGATTACACAGCGTTTTCTGTCAAAAGTAGGTACAACAGAACCACATTGACCATTTGCTAGCTTCTTTGGCTTTAGCCTCTCACACCATAACAAAATGTATACATTCCATATGATCTAATATCATTGCACAATTCAGTTTTTTCTTGATAATAAAATATTTGCGGATTCTTGTTACTCGGTCACAAATTTTTTGAGATGTGTTGCTAGATGTGGGTCAAGTGGGTTTAGAGGATTGAGAGAGTTATCAAATCTCGAGTCAAACACATCAGCCTCTGTCTAAAATCCAACTAAATTCTTCCATTCCTATGTGAATATAATCTACAATCGGTGTCACAGAGGACATGTGATTCCATCAGTTTAAGTAGCATTTGGAAGCCTATTGTGCACCCAGACTAGTGTTACATAAAAGTTGCTAGCCATAAAAAAAGGACATTTAATATTATGATGAACATTGGATTGGATGAACATTTAATTTCTAGTTAAAAGGCAGTAGTCTTATGTGTATGACAAAAATTACAAAGTCAACTAAAATTGTATATTGTATTGTATATTGTTGTTTATAAAATCGTGATCTTATATTTTTTCCATATCCCCCACCCCTAATTTGTAGACATGACTGAAGAGAGTCAGGCCTAAAGTAGTGTGTTAAAGTTGCAGAACCTGATTTTGTGCAGGAGAGAAAAAAAAGGCTATGTTTGAATGATGTGCTCCCCTTCCTCTCCTTTTCAACCCTCTGTCACGGTCTCACACAAACAAGGAAGTGTCAGAATAATAAGCATTTGTTTCCCCCTTTGAGCTAAATAAAATTAGCTGTGAAAAAGCTGTGAATTTTTAAATAAAACACCAGCTCCCTCACATTATTCCTGATGGAGTCTAGTTCTTGACAAATAATGTTTCAACCAATCAGAGAGCTCCCGACCTGTGGAAGCGTGTGACTGGTTGAAAACAAGTGTCCCTGTGCTCTAAAACAAAAACTCTTATAATACAGCCCACAGAGGGTCTCAGAGTCTCTCTTTCTTATGGTATGCTGTACTATTGATTGTGTTATTAGGTACTGCAGCTTTAGAATGATGTCTCTTCAAACGTAAATGTCAACAGTTTTGTTTTAGTTTTACATGATAATTCCCCATACTAATCTTTTCATTCAGATATATGTGTTTCTGGCCTCTATTGTGACAGCAAAAAAAGAGTCTTTACTACTTCTTTGTTAAGCGTTGACTTAACAATAGGTCCTTGGGGGTAAAGGTCTCCAGATGGCTGCAGTTACCCCATCCCCTAAAAGGCGGATATCCCAGATCAACAGTGGTACTTGGATCAAATGCTGTAGGTGTAAAAGCATCCAAACTGCAAAGAATCTGGGTTAGTCCTAATTCAGACCTGATTTAATCCTGGTCTAGAACTGGTTCAGTGTTTCCTCATTTTGGACCTATTATGTTTGGGTTTAGTTTAGACCTGGGTGGCATGGAGAGGCATATTAGTTAGCACTCTTGCCTCTCAGCAAGAAGGTCCCAGGTTCGATTCCTGGACGGGGCAGTCGGGCCCTTCTGTGTGGAGCTTGCATGTAGCTCCCTGTTTCCTCTGGGCACTCCGGTTTCCCATACCACTAAAAACATGTACAATCTGTTCCCAATCGGGGCCAGGACTCCCCTGAAAAAAGAAATTCTGAATCTCAGTGGGACATTGCTGGTTAAATAAAGGTCAAATAAATAAATAAAATAAATAGTCTCATTTTAGACTTGCTCTACACAGGTAAATGCTTGGTTTCCTACCTTATAGTGACCTCAAACAAGGCTAAACCAGGCCTACAGTGGGCCTTGATCAGGTATAAACCAGGACTAAACTATTATATAAACTAGGTCTAAATAAGTGCTAAATTAGCTCTAAACTAGGTAAACCAGAACTTAAACTGGGTTGGAATTAAACCATATCAAGACATGGACTGCAAAGAACCTTGAATCCTGGTTTAGTCCTGGTCTAGAACTGGTTTAGTTTTTTTCCCTAATTTTGGACCTATTGTGATTGGGTTTAGTTTAGACCTGGTTTATTGTATAATATACTGTGGTAGATTCCAAACAATGGTTGTAAATAGAGAAGTGAAATAATAAATGGGAACCCATGTGGGAAACACCATTCTCACAAGCCTGTATTTCAAAACAGAAGGAGATCTAACCAATCCAAACTGCTTTGACAGGAGGCAACACATAAAACAGGCCCAAAGATTCACCATCAGAGCCTTGTCATCCTTCTGTTGCAGTGCATTAGAGACGTATTTAGGCCTGGTTTTGTTGTGGTTTAGTTCTGTTTAGATATTATCCTGGCTTAGGCTTTGTTTAGATTTTTTTTCATTAGACCCTGTTTAGTCATGGTTTAGATCATTTCTGGACCTGGTTAATTTCTAGATTCATATTGTCTTGCCTTGTTTACTTCTGGTTTAGATATGTTTTATTTTCATTTTTGGCCTAATTTAGAGCTAGTTTAGACTTGATTTTAGTCCTGGTTGAGATCTGGTTTAGTTACAGACCCCACAGTGGGCCCCTTACTTTCTTTTAGACCTGATTTTGTGAAAGTTTATTCCTGACTTAGTACTGGTTTAGATGTTTTCTAGGCCTGATTAAATTCTGAATTAGTCTTTGTTTAGACCTTGTTTAATTCTGCTTTCCTGGACCTGGTTAAGCTATTGATTAGTCTTGGTTCAGACCTTAATTTTTTACTTGGTTTGGAGCTAGTTTAGACTTGGTTTTAGTCCTGGTTGAGAACTGAATTAGTTATGGACCCCATAGTGGGTCCCTGGTTTAGACCATACTGTATTTAGTGATAATTTAAACCTTGTTTAGTCCTGGTTTAGATCTTTTTTCTAGACCTGGTTAAATTCTGAATTAGTCTTGGTCTGCACCTTATTCAGGCCTGGTTTACATCTTCTTTTTTTTTAGACCTGGTTAACTTCTGAATTAGTCTTGGCCTGGACCTTGTTTAATCCTGGTTTAGATCCTATTAGAAAACACCCTTCTCAAAAGCCTTCATTTCAAAAGCAGAGGAGATCTAACCAATCCAGAACTGCTCTGACAGGAGGCTCCACATAAAACAGGCCCAAAGATTCACCATCGGAGCCTTGTCATCCTTCTGTTGCAGTCGCGTTGCCGTGGAGACTGGAGAATCCCACGGCATAAAGGAAAGTATAGGCCGGATATGAGGAGGATGCATAACTGTCCATCACCAGTGTATGAATGCAATGATGCAAGATGATTTTCCTTACAGAGGGCAGGGCATGATAAGACTAAGGCTAGTGAGCATGCACTGACCTGCTTCACAAATGTTTACTTAATCAATTATAGTCTCATTCTTAAAGATATATGATAAAATATAATAATAATTACCAAGACATATTTATTTGAGGCTTCATTTATGGGGCCCTGGAAGCTTGGGGCTATGCAGCTGCCTATGTTTGCCTCATGGTAGTGCCACCTCTGCTGACATTATAAATCATTAGTGAATATATATATATGCTGGTGCATATAAAGTGATAAGGGAAGAGATGGGCAGGTTTTTAATATAGTTGACTACGTCCTTGTTTAGACCTGGTTTAGGCATGTATTAGGCCTGGCTTTGAACTCATTTAGTCCTAGTTTATTACCTGTTTTAGGCATGTTTTGGTCCCAATTAAGTACCATACTTCGTACTGTTGGTTTAGACCTTGTTTAGTCCCAGTTTAGACCTCATTTGCATTCAGTACATTAGACCTGATTTATATTTATATATATTTTGGTTTAGTGTTGGATTAGACCTTGTTTATAATCTTATTTCAAACCCGTGAGATCCTATTTACTTCTGGTATAAACCTTATTTAAACCTGGTTTGGAGCAAGTTTAGTTCTGGATTAGTCCTTTTATTACTAGTTTAGTCCAAATGTATCATTGACCAACTGACTAAAACTTACAGACTACATCTTTAATATGCAGTGAATCAAAAAATGTGATGTGCAATCCAATGTCATTGTAATTTCTTATAGGCCTATATATTCACATACAAATTCCCATTGTTCAGGTTGGCCTATGCTATTTTGAGGGGGCCCCACTCCAAAAATGGGGGTTACGTCCCTTCTTACCCCCAACGTGTCTACGCGAATGTCTCTCCATTATTAAACGTCAGATCTCCCCCATAGAAGAAAGCATTGGTCACAAACAATGTCTTACGCCTAATGCCTTTTGCCCATTCCTCACCTGAATCGCTCCTGTCCGGCCGTATCCCACAACTGCAGCTTTATCTTCACCCCGGGTTCGATGTCGAGCGATCGGGCATAAAAATCCACCCCGACCGTGGGATCCGCTACATCACTGTAGATCCCGTCCGTGAAGCGCTTCAGCAACGACGACTTGCCCACGGTGGAATCCCCGAGGAGGATGATTCTGAATTGGTATTGCCACAAAATATCCATGGCATGACGAGGAATGGAACAAAAGCCTCCCTCCTGAATTGTTTACATGGGCGCCCGGGCTGCTGCTGCTGCTGCTGCTGCTACCACCGCCACAGCTCGTCCGTCTGCCCTATAGGAGGAGGAAGAAGCGAGACAGCGACGCAAATCACGTGACTCCTGTACCTATGCTCCACCACGGGCCGCTATAAACCTACAGTCAAAGGGCTAATTGTAAGAAACACACAGATAAGCCCTGTTGATATGTTAATCTTTCAGTGTAAGCTGAAAATAGTTAGTGTTGCAATCCCGCGTTCTTTGTACGTATTGCCACTATAGCCTAGATTAAAAATGTCCCACGTTAGGTCTTTCGTCCCACAAATTCAGACTGTGACCCACATTATCACTCACGGACTAAATTTTCTCTACGTGTTTATGAATCCCTAGCCTAGCCAAACTATACAAACTACCTAAAAAATGGTTGGATTGGAATTTGGTCTATAAAAAGCCTGACTTCTCTAGAACGAAACCAATGAATAAACCAGGGCAAATTTGGTCCGAACCAGGTCGAAAACTGGTTACTAAAATCAGGACTTGAATTATATTATGTACCATCAGAATATAGGCCCGTTAATACATGCATTTATTAATTATCACTACTAATCTGCCAAGTTGTAACATGTCTCATATTGTTGTCCCATTAAACACGCTTTATGTCTCACATTTGGTCCGATCTGGTCACCCTTATTATATTGCTTGTTGAATGGAGCTCGAGCGCAGGCCACCCTCCCCAACCCCCCCAAAAAACAGTGGCTCTAGTGAGGTTGCTGTCCGTGGTTCTGAAATGAGGCTTGAGAATACACAGAGGAAACGTCAAATTATCAATATCTTTGGCGTTTATCTGCGTTGTAGCTAGCCCGTGACTGATTAAAACCTCGTCGGATCTCATGATGTAAGTTTACTGACACACTATTGCCGTCGTGTGATAGGACAAACGCAGATATTTCACGAAACGCCAATTAAACTACAAATCCCAGAAGGCAATGGAGCACGTGAACTCAGTGGACCAATCGGCGAAGCGAAAGATGGCGGCGGGGTATAAAAGAGCTCGCATACTGTTTTTCGATCTCTTTCCTCGTGTTTTCCGAACGGAGAATGACCTGAAAGACATTGGTATGGCAGCAATTTATCTCTTGTACGTTAACGATATTAATTTGTTATTATTTAGAATGCTCAAATTGTGTTATTAGCCTAGTAGGAGACGGCATGTATTTGCGGGCCGGGCAAGTTAGCTAAGTTGGACAACTTTTTTTGTTTTAAAAGTGTTTTAGAATTAATTGCATTAATCTGTCTTTATAATTGTACCAGATTACACAGACAATTGGAAGTAAAGTTAAAAAACTGATCTGCTTCATGCTGGCCTGCCACAAGTGTACCACGTGGCTGCCATTATGGAACTAGCTGCAGCTATAGCCCAACATTAGCAGGCTTACTGGTGTGTGGTGGTGATCAAGGGCTCCAGTGCATGTTTGTAGTCCTCGTTTGGACCTTTTTTGTTTAGTCTAATTTTAGATTTGGTATAGTCTTGTTTTTTTACTAGTTATTTTTTTGTTTTTAGAGGAAGTTGAGTCCTGCTTCAGACCTAATGTCTTAGTCCATGCGGATTCTAGCTTTTGATTAGTCTTGGGTTTGTTCCACGTTTGTCCTAGTTTTGAACATATCGCTCTGGTTTAGAGCCTTGTAACCATAAAAGAACTGAACTGTCAGTTTTAAAGCAGTTTTATTTGTTGGTCCATGCCCTGTTCTGGTTTCAACTTGATTTCTTGCAGTCCAAAGTGGCCCCTAACCTAAATTGCACTGGCTGGACTTGCGCCTCCTTGAAACAACTGACTCTCAATTTTCTTTCTACAGCTAACATTGAGCCCTGTAAAAAGACCACCTAAATGGAAGCGTTAACAACCAGGCAAGTAAATGCACTTTTATTGACCATTACCAGGCACCTATCGAAGCCGTTCATGTTCCACCGTAGCAGTGGGCGGTCAACAGGATGCCGACAGAAAGCCTTTCACCGACGGTCGCTGTTCAGTTCTCAAATAACTGTCTCGGCAACAATAAGGGAAAGGACACTAAACATGGTACTGATTTTAGTTCAGCAGCTTAAATGTATTAATGTAATGGTTTACACAGATGCTGCCCAGAAATGAAGACTAAAGCTGGCATTACCTGACTGGACTAAACAAGAGTGGAACTACAAAATGTTCAGGTAGCACAATATTGCATAATTGTACTTGGAGGTGGGCGATATGGTCAGTTGACAACTGTTGGTGTAGTCATGAAACACTACAAATTCAATTTACATCATGGTCAAAATGACTGAAAAGCAGCGCACACATGACTGCAGTATATCATGAGTCAAGATTAGCGGATCATCCTAAGCTTCATATCTAAGTCTGTATGGCCATATCGCTCGCTCCTAATTGTACTACACCTCTGGCTGTGATGACACACTTGCCCTCACTGACTTTTGCTGCTGAGACCTTAACTGTACTCTAACTGAGCCATTCTAGAATCAAAAGTTGCTTGCCAAGTCGGTAAAATTCTAGACTCTCAAAAGTTATTTTATTTTTTTCAGGTGACTGTGCCGAGTAAGGAAACTCAAAATGGTCCAGTCATGAGTTAAAGGTAAGTTTCAAGTTGTGTATAAAAAACTGAACTCTAGGGTTTTTTGGTAGACATGAAAAAATACTAGTGCAGTTCCTAGTGTATTGCTGCAATTCTGTCAATTATGTACTGTACAAAAATGTATAGTAATAAAATAAAAGTTTAATACATTGCCTCCCAAATGTTCTCAATGGTGTAGTTAAGAAATTGGTCAAAATGATTTGTATCGCAAAAATTAGAATTACTGGACTATAGAATAATGGTATCATTATGACTACTCTTAAAAATGAAGTATCAAAACGCATGCTTCCTAAGGACCTGTGCCTGGTTGTAGCGCTGGTTCTCCAAGAGCATGCAAGAAAATGGGGTGGTCTTTGACTGTTGTGGCCCACTGTGCCATCAGCAGCCACTCAACTGTCCAACAGACTCGGCACACACCCCCACCTCCCACAGTAAGATCTGACACATCCCTATTCTAAAGCTTCCCTTTTCTTCTAGGAGTGTCCCAGAAGTGCCTTCAGATAGCCGCTCATGCCCTAATGGATTCTGTTAAGGTATGTGTGGTTTGTAACGTAATGCAGTTTTAAGCTGATCTATGATGACTAAATCAAATGGTGACTGTTGGATGAAGCTTGCGGATATGGGACTGAGATCAGAGTCTTGGATAATTTGCTCCAACTGTTGTTGTGTAATGTAACTAATTTCTGTTCATAACTTTGTAGATCCTGTGAACAGGGGATGAGGAGCCCAAGGTCCAGAAAAGCAGTGTAGTGCAAAATGACTTGTGTATAAACTGCATCAATAAAAAAAATTAACAAGTCCATTGATTTATTTTATTGAAATGGTTGAAAAATTCTAAGCCACACCTGAATAGTGTTGTAATGAGCAAAAAGGATGCATTGTGGTAAAAATCCTGAACATCAAGAAGAGTGGCTTGCATGTTGACAAAAGGGTAAAACATAACTATGGAATCGTTAAAATAATGTCCCTGAGAATTTGTATGAACTGAAGATGTCCGCTACACTCAACAGCAGGCACCTTAATCAGACAGTGTTTAAGGGCCCCCAAACCTTGACTAACATGGGAAGGGTTTTGACTTTGCTTTGTATTAAGTATACAATTGTCAAAACATTCATGCGATCGCATTTATGTTCAACAGGATTGTCTCAAAAGTGCATCAACACAATTTGTGAATCATTAATCCAAGATGTACCAAACTCCAGTTCTGCATCTTGTGTGCAACAGTTAAAGAACCAGCAAAGACTAAGTTATTGCCCGTAATTAATCAGAGGTACCCAAATCGACAGTTCAGTGTCTTTATGTACCTGTGTGCAACTTGAAACTGATCCGGCAATTTGAGTTATCGCGTTTAACTTGATTCCATAATATCGACACGCTGTTTTTGCCGTTAAGGTACATGTGGTAATGCCACATGGACTAATTTGCTGCAGGAGCTTTGACATGCATAAACATGAAGTGTCCATAAAAAAGATGGGGATAATCATTTTTAATTTTACATAAGATTTGTTTGGCAGTACATGTAACATTAAAAACTGCATAAAGTTGTATTTCAGTGTTCATTAGAAATTGATGGCAACTTCAGCTCTGAAATTTCAGAGTCTGGTGTGCTGCTCCCACTGCGGTCACTATACGTGTCCCTGTCAAGACAAATTCACATAATGTAAAGTAGGTCAATAAAAACAGGAACTTCTTAAATGTGATTGTGGTGGTTTATTATAGGCCAAAGTAAATAAATCTAAATGAGTCAAAACTAATAGCTGCAGTTCACCTTGGAGACAGTCGACAGCCCTTCTGCAGGTAGCTAGGCAGCTTCCCTGCAGCGGCTAACAGCAGTCCGAGGTATGGAGGCGATGGCTTTATGGGGCGGGAGGTGAACTCTGGGTGGTACTGCACGCCGATAAAATACGGGTGATCTATTTAAAAAAAAAAGGTTATTACACATTTGTATTAAAAGGTCCTATAGCATGTCTATTTGGGATACATTGAGTTTAACATTTTGCAACATCAAACCATTTGGGATTTGTTCTTTTTTACTTCTGTGATATAAACAAAGCCTTGACACCCTCACAGCGAACACACACAATCATTCTTCTCCAATAATGTTAAATTGTTACAGTGCAGGAGCAGACAGGAGCACTTGGTACTCTGCCCTAATTTGTGACATCATTAGTCAATCTGTTCAGCTCTTGGAGAGGTCAATAGTGCAACATAATTATTTACTCAAACATGCCTGAATGAAACTAAACATTTGTGGTAGAATGAACATTGGAAAAGCTCAGAAAAGTCGATTTTGCAGTATATGGGATCTTCAAAGAAGCACTCTGATGTGGTTTGCCATACCGTCTAGCTCTATGACCTCCATTCTCTCCCCTTCAACGTCCTGGCCTACGAAACGGAAACCCTTCTCCTCAAAGTGAGTCTTGAGCTCTGGGTTAACCTCAAAACGATGTCTATGCCTTTCCTCCACATATTCAGCGTCTCCGTAGAGCTTGCCTGGAAAAGAGGCAAACGTTGATACATGCAAAACTACATAAAAACACATTGATGTAAAGTGTATGCTTACGTAATATGCTGTTGTTGGTCTTGAAGATGGTCCGTCTCTTTCCTAACCTCATGGTGCCGCCCATTTGACCGGGGTTATGCTCTGGCATGTCAATCACCTGCCGAAATCAAAACCTTAATTATGCTTTTATTTATTTTTTAAAAAGATGTAAAAATAATACCGCATGTTGGTGAAAGCTTACCACTGGGTGTTTCGAGTCGGGGTCAAATTCTGTTGAGTTAGCATCTGTTAGGAAAAATGAAATTCAGTTTATTTGTTGTGTATTTGTATATTACTGTATCCAATAGTGTCAAATCTGTGATAATGCTGTGCTCAATGTCAATAAAAACGTTTACCTTTCCAGCCAAGTGTGTTTCTGGCAAATTCACACACAGCCAACTGCATTCCTAGACACACACCTGTGTAAGAAAAAAGCACAAATGTAGTTCATTTGTAATAAAACTCAACACAATAAAAATGTAATCTGAAAGAGGCAAACATAAAAATCCAAAAGAGCGATAAGAGCATATTGTTCTGGTTAATATATTGTCTGTTTAGCAACTGTTTAGAACAATCATTTGGAATAAACTACAACTAGCATTAGCAGATGCACAGCTGCCATTTGTTCCGAGATTGAAGGCCACAATACCAGGCACACACTTCCATGCCGTGTTCACACCAAACGCAAATGAATCACATCTAGTTGGGAGCTTCAACAGTTTGTATCGACTTGTGTATAGAGAAATGGACATAACACAAAAGGTAAATTCCTCATTCGTTCAATGTTCAGTGGCTCACTCTAGTGGGGGTTTGTAGCCAATAGCACCAGGATCTTGCTTCATTCATGTTCGTTGTGACTGCATCATTAGACCTATTTCATTCCAGTGTGAATACAAGGGTTTCCTTTTTAAAATTGCTGTGGACCAGACTATGAACTGTTTATTGGCACAAATGTACACTGATGTTTCTGATTATACTACAAGGTTCATACAACTTTTTATTTTTCTTAATTTTGGGCCATTTTTCAGCTTTATTTGATCAGACTCAGTGCGAGGAGTGGGGAGTGACATTCAGCAAACCGTCGTGAGCCGGACTCGGACCCACGATGCGCGGGAGGCTCTGAATATGGGCCACACATACTCTACCGACTGAGCCATACAATTTTTTTTAAAGATTAAATTCAAGCACTTCAAGCATTTTCAAGTTATACTTTCAGGCGTTTTCAAGCACCGTCCAACTGGAACATTTGGGGGTATGGCACTACCTTCCCTGGGGGTTGAAGAATGTCACTAAATTGTCTCGACCAGGGGTGCCCAAACCTTTTTCCTCAGGGGGCCAAAATAAAAATGTATCATTGGTCCGTGGGGCAAAGCATTTTTTGTTTATTACAAAGTTTCCTTATCAATATTTTAGTGCAATTCAATTTAAAAAAAAAGATTTAATATAAAAGTCAATATTCCTATTCATGTAGACTAAGATGAAAATTAAAAATATATATATATATATATATATATTTCACCCTTATCCAGTTAACCCCCCCCTCCCCTTTTTACCAATCCAGTCAAATCTGTACCCATTGGGCCAACTCTGAGCTGTAAATTGTATATAAATTCAAGCCCTTTTCAAACCACTACTTTTCAAGCATATATAAGGAAGAACCCTGTATACAGTATATCTCTAGTCTTACCTAGGAAGGGTTTCTTCTGTTTCCTGGCCCAGCCGATGGCATGAATCTTCCCTTCGGTTCCTCTGACGCCAAAACCTCCGGGAACCAGGACACCACTAAAAGCAAAGACACACATAACATATACATTACTCTGTACTGGCCAGTATACACACCAAATGATTCCAAAACCCAGAACCCTCTCACTTACTCAGCACTGCACAGTTTCTGCCAGGCATCGTGGTATTTCACAGGCTCCTCATGTAATGTGCCAGGCTCCAGGGATGCAGAGTCTATGTACTGAAAAGGGAAACACAAGAGAGGAATGTATTATTATTATTATTATTATTATCATCATCATCTTCATCAGCACTTACTTTAACCTCCAGTTTGTGGCTAATGGATAAGGCGGAGTGCTCCAGTGCCTTAATAACAGAAGCATAGGAGTCAGAGAACTTGGTGTACTTCCCCACCAGGGCTATGGAACAATGCTCCAACAGTCTGTCAGACCTGAGAATACAGAAAAATAGATATAGATATATAGAACACTGAAATATAAAGGTGTGCTACTGTGCATTCATTTATGCTCTGTGCTCATAAAGAACATTGGGCTGGATGTACATTTCAATTTGTAGTTTCATGAAGTACACATATGAAGATAGCAGATCGGGATAAAAAATCTAAATTGTGAATGATTTTAATAAAATCATCATCTTATCTTTACCATACTGCCCACCCCTACTTAAAGCCGCACTACCTGATTTTATTTACCTTATAATCATACTCAGTCAATAATACAGTTTAACAGACTTTGTCGGAGGAAAAAATGAGAAGCGTTTTTGTTTTAAAGCAAAGGAAGGAAATGTTTAACCAATCACATGCTTCCACAGGACAGGAGCCCTCTGATTGGTCAATTATCTATGGAGAACTAGAACATATCAGGAACAATGTAAGGGAGCCGTTTCATTTCATAATCCAGTTTATTCACAGGTATGTTTATTTTTTTAAGTTTTAAGACCAACTCCAGACCGCTGCTCGTGTGTGCTCAATGTGACAGACACAGGCCGTGGGTGCATTCGTTCAAACATAGCCATATTTCAGGTCAGGTAATCCAGCTTTAAATATATAATATATTCCTGTATGTGTAAACATTCCATCGTTCTCCTGACCTGTCAGACATCTCCTTCCACTTGGTGAGCATCTTCCTGGGCCGGGTCTCGATGGGCATATTGAGCCTTCTGCTGAGGTAGCCCACCACGCCCTGGTCCTCCAGCAGTAAGGGCACTCTGTAGATGGACGAGACATCGTGCACACAGATCACCTGCACCAAAACACAATAGATTTACAACTGCCGTTTAGTTTTTATATGCAATTTTGGATATATCGGATTTTGCATTTACCTGTTCTGGTGCAACATGGCAGAACATGGAGATTTTTTCTTTCACAGAGGTCTCCAGAGCTGTCGTGCAGCGACACATAATCTAGGAGACAATATAGAAACATCATAAATACCAATTTTAGACGTTTAGATTTTCTTTTTGTCGACAGTCGGGTGTGAATTGGGGGTAAAATGACATTTTATGCCTCCACTTACGGTAGATACAGGCTCTATTGAAGACACGGCACTAGAGTTAGATTAAGTGGCTAACCAACACTACTGGCAAAGGGTTAATGACAATTATTAATAAATGAAAATATTATTATTAGTAGTAATATTATAGATATCTTCTCCACTTGCAGTAAATACCTCGTTTAAGATGTAGTCTTTCCAATGCAAAGTGTTTCCACCGCACTTTTGCGAATTTGGTTTTAATATGACCAAAATTAAACTAGGCCTGTGCTGTCGTCCCCGACAGCAAGGTGTATATCGGCGAAAACGACCCCATACGTCTGCCCCGTACGTCGCTCCATACGTCTGCCCCGTACGTCTGCTACAACTATTACCAACGGGCACCTTAATCACTTTTTTGATTTGTCTGGATGTTTGTGAAGAATGTTTTTGCCAAATTTAGAAAATTCCCTAAAGC
>JAVQKC010038006.1:0-15861 GCA_036025475.1 Philypnodon macrostomus
CACAGTGTACCCAACATAAAATATTATTATGACCCCACCCTACAACAAACAGGAAGTCGGCCATTTTGGATTGAATTTGGAAGGTCAGGTATATTTGACAGCCTCTAACTTGCACATACAGTGCCCGATTAGGCTCAAACTTGAAACATCTAATTACTTCCCGTACCTGAACACATCTGACCAATATGACATGCTCATTTAGGAGTTAGTCACACATGGTTATTAAAGAAGGATGGACTAAATCTGGTTTTTGAACTCCATAGCATGAAATGGTAATGACAGAGTGTAACTGATGATATTGACTCCAAATTACTGTATTATTGAAATAGTTAAATAGACCCTTCCAATGTTTGTCATGGTTTGGGGGCAGGGCCTCTTCATTGCTTGTTAATAATATAAAAACCGTTAGAAGTTAAGGTGCCTGTTGGTGCCAGTTGTGGCAGACAAATAGGGGCATTTTGCCGATATACACCTTGCTGTCAGGGATGACAGGGTAGGCCTAGTTTAAAACATATAAACCATAAAACTGGAAACAGTTTATGTATATCCTGCTGCTTGGCGCTACAGATGAGGACAGTTATGTCTCATGTGACCTCTGAAGCTCTATACTCTAAATAATCTGAAACGTGTTTGTGCTTGTGCTACAGTCCCAGTAGACACCAGTCTCATCATTGTAGTCCAAGCCACCATGGACGCCTACATTCCTCGGACTGGAGTGTTGAGTCTGCGGGACATCTGGCCTGGCTGCGAGATCAGATACTTAAACGGAGGGCACATTAGTGCCTACTTGTTCAAACAAAATGTTTTCAGGTACTTCTTAATTTTATTAGATTGTTTCATAACATAATGTATATAAATAGTATTTGTAAACACAATAATTGCAAGAAATACTATAAAAAGACAACAAACTGCATAAAAACTCCACAAACAATCTGTGTCCAAGGACAGATCACTTAAACCCTGACACACACTTTCTGTTTTGCTTGATTTGTGTGTTTCTGTTTTCAGACAAGCCATCTATGATGCATTTGCAAGATTCTGCCAGAAGTATCCCCAGACCCTTCAATGACAATGGGCTGACGTCAGTAACAGAGGATTATTGGCCAGTTTTTTATGACTCTGCATTTTCAGTGCTCAGGGGCCAAAGTATTACTTTGACTACCGGTAACACCACAAGTACATGGAGTGAACCTATACCTGTTAAATTAATTTCTGGATGTTTATAGTATAGCTGCAATAGCATAGGCTATTACAGAAACTACAGGACCCACATAACTATATGGTGCCATGTTATTCTTCTAATTGATGATAATAGTTTTTTTATGTGCCGATGAGATTTAACTGAATATGTTCAGATCTGAAGTGTTTTTCAGCAATGTTCATGACCTGGCAACCTTTTGTGACCACAATCTATAATAAACTAATGCCTGAAAGATCTTACTGGGTGATTTATTTTTCCTTCTATCCAATAAGGCACAAATGTCACTTGGGTTGTACTGCTTGCATAAACTAACATACAGGTAGGTAATATAGACCCCCAGTTTAAAGAGTTTAATCTACAGGTTTTTTCTACATCTTTAAGTAGGGTTAACCGTATGTGCCGCTCATGACACAAACCAGAAGTCTAATGGTGTTGTTACCACCCTCTGGCTGGTCATGCTAGATGTCAATGTATATTAGTTAATGTATAGTATGTTTAGGTGTTGTGTTTAGGTACCCACAGGAGTAAACTTTACTTGTGTGTTTAGTTCTAACATTCATAGAGGCCCAGTGAGTTACTTTGATACCAGAGTTGTCTCTACATAACCATGGCCTCTAGGTGTAAGTACTGTCAAGCTCCTTCCCAGAGAGCACACACAGAGAATGATGTAAACAACATAAGACATAGTACAGAACGGTTTTCCTTCAAATTTATTTATTGATTCATATTTTTTTCTTTGCAAATTGCAGTGGACGTCTGGTACTAGGGCTATTATTTTGAAATTCGGTACATCCGACTACTTTTTCCCATCTTACTGAGAATTGATAGATTTGTATTTTTGTTTTTTTCTTATAGGCGTATATATTGTGATTGTATACGAATTCATCAGAACTGTGGGATTATGTAGTCGTTCTGTTTTATTTTAAATAGAATAAATAGTTTTCCTGTTCCGGTCACGTGAGCCGCGGACTGTTTGCCGTGAGCTCGCTGCTCGCGCGTCTTTCACTGTTGGCGCGTCTCTCTTCAAAAACCGACCCCAAGAAGCACCGCAGCAGCCGCGCTTGGCGTTAAACCTCTCTATCATATCTCTTTTCCTCCCTGTGCAGCTGAAACCATGTCGGACACGGTTAGAAGCAGACGAGAGGAAGATTGCAGCCCTGAACACAAAAACCGGTACGTGTTTACAAGGACTCGCTTTCAAGTCCCATTTTGTCTGCCCTCATTTCTACGTTATTAACTTGAGCTAGATCTAGATGACCCCTGAGGAAAGTCTGTTTTTAGGCGACACGTTGTATCCTTAATTCTATTTTCTGAAATCATATACTGTATGTCTAAAAATGGACGTTTAATCCCACTGCTACAGGGTTAGCTCCATGGTTAGCTCACATTGGACTTACTCCATCATGGCGCCATTCTGGGTTTTGTTCGTTAACTAAACCTTAGTTCACTTCAGTTGGTTAAGTTGTTTTTTGTTCAGTATGTAGTTCCCAAACTATATTGGTTTGCGAACGTGAAATGTGCCCGTATCACGGCAAACATATGTGAAATACTGTATATTGTTAGTATTTATTTATGGATCAACTCGAAATTCACTTAAAGGGCGCCTAAGTGGTGTCCATTGTGTGGTTACTATTCCAAAGCCACACAATGCGCACATTAAAGTTGTGTATCCTCTAATAGACACGATTTAAAAGTCTTCTTTTCAAAAAGGATATAAAAAGGTTTTGGTTTGTGCAAAAGAGAAACTGACCTCAGCTTTTGGTCCAGTAAAGGGAAGCACCATTTTGTTAGTGCCGTAAAGGTTGTTAGTAGTGGGCCAAGCTTTAATGAGTAAAAGTATAAAGGAACAAGGAAACACCTTTTACTTTGGTAATTGATGCTGCAGATCGGATTAACACATTTAAAGGATCGTTTCAACTTTCAAATCTAGGTCTTATTAAGTCGTAGCAAAAACTCTTTAACAGATGTGGTTCATTTAATCTGAAAGCTTACATTTTCTGCAATTTGATGGAAACTTGACATATTCACACATTTGGATGACAGAGTTTCTTTTGTTGTTCACCTTGTATGTATACTGACGTCTAATAAAGCAAAAATTACTTCTGAAAGCTGACACTAAATACAAAAACTCAAAGCTTTTAAGAAGCTTCAGACCTGCCTACATCATTGCACAGTACTGTATTTTGAATTTACTCTTCATTTAATATATTTCCAATTCTTTTCAAAACGCAATGCTATTATGATTGTTTTTAGTATTAAGTCAACTGCCTGTGTCTCTATAGCACATCTCGGTGGTCCAACTGCAGGAAGAGGGGCATCGATGGAAACCTCAGGACCCACAGAGCGGAGGATAAAAGTGGCTGTGAAGAAAGACACACAGAAAAAAGACATGACAGGTACTATTCCGTTCACCACACGTTTGATTTCCTGCGTCTCATAATACAGAGGCGAGTGTGTGCAGTTTTAACAGACAATATCAACCTCTAGAGCAGCTGCAGCAATGATTAAAATGGCACAGTGTAAAGTAAAAATAGTGCTTTGTACATGTATTAAGTATAACTCCCTGCTCCGCTGTAGATATTTTGTAGAAGGCATGCTCTTTACTTGTGTATTTGTGATCTAGCTTCACAACCCCAGAGGGTAGTGGTCCGGTGTCCCGCACCCGCACACACAATGACTGGGGCAGTCAGGTGGAGGATGAAGAGATAAGGAGGGACGTACAGAGAGACATGCAGCGGTAAGTGAGCATCTCGGACTGTTCAAACTAATGCTAATAAAAACATGTAATGGTGTGATAATGGTACTGTGTGTGCAGGTACAGGCGGAGGATACTGGGCTCAGAGGGCACCCACAGAGAGAGGAAGGCTTCCTCTGGGTCTTCAGGAAGGTACGACACCACCATACAGCAAGGATTTTTAATTTGCTTTGTTTTCAGGAGGGGGGCTATATTTCTAACTTACCATTTACTCTTTGTCTAAATCAAGGGTTGTCCTTGTTGTATTGACTCTGATATTTTGTTTTAGTTGTGACTCCAGAGAAGGAGAGAACATAGAAACAGACGAGGCTGTGCTTCTACGCCGGCAAAAACAGATCAACTATGGAAAAAACACACTAGCTTATGACCGGTACATCAGAGAGGTTCCCAAGTAAGTTTACCATCTCAGTGAACAAAATAGAATTGAATCTCAACACCAGACCTGCACATTACGATATCATAGACTAAACAATATCTCATAGTTTGTGAAGTTTACAGACAAATCTTTGCTAATCTTCCATAGCAGCTGCAGTGTACAAGGCCCAGTTTTAGAAATCTGCAATAACCAGTCAACTTCTCTTTGTTTGCCTTTGCCAGACATTTGCGGCAGCCAGCAGTCCACCCAAAGACTCCCAACAAATTCAGGAATTACAGCCGCCGCTCCTGGGACCAGCAGATTAAACTGTGGAAGGTCAAACTGCACATGTGGGACCCCCCAAGTGAAGAGGGCCAAGAGAAAGTGCTGGATGACATGTACGTACTGGACACGGCACAATATTTAGTCTATTTTATTGAGATTTCCAGGTTTGATTAACATGACTGGAAAAATATACATAGGTGAAGAAGTTGATGTGTCTTTGTAATCCATAACTAATATGACATTGTTGTTTGGCAGAACTGAGATGGCCCTGGATGATGTGATGGATATTGAATTGGACTTCCCCACACTGTCAGACTCCCACAACCCTACAGCCTCCACTGTCCCACTTTCTCTAAAGGTCAGTTCAAAGCTTCAAACATGTACAGTTTTCTTGTCTACACTTTAACTTTTACAATACCAAACTTACAAAATATTATAGTCTCTGTGTTTCAGCAATCCACTCTTCTATATTCAGATATAACTATCAGTGCGGGGTTGGGGTTTAGCCTGTTCCATAGAGCATGCGGGTGACATTCAGAGCTTGAAATGCTTGCCCCGGTGTCACGAGTTCACCTTGTTTAACCCAACAAACATGAGAATTAGTTTGACTTTGTATTAAAACATTGAAGCACAAGCTCTTTGAGTTGATCAAATGACATGAGTTATGTTCTGTGTCCAGGATGAAGACTGTGAAGGCACTCCAGTGAAGATGCACAGAGCTGACTCAGACTTGGTCTAACAGATGCCATCTTCTGCCCTGGCCAAAGACCTTCTGCTGGTTTCTTAATCAGCTATTTTTACTCAACCATTGTGCACTGATACTGTTAATACCTTTTTGTTTTTTAATTATAATGGTGTTGATATATTTTCTTTTCCACAGTTCTTCAATCAGCAAGCTGCTTTTACAATACAATAGCTGGGTCTGTTGAAATGTTCTTTGTCAACTTAATATGTTCCCATCAGTGAAAATAGGACTTTCTTCTGAAACAATAAAAGATTATTTTGGTCCAGTATTTTAGACAGTTTTATTATTTGCTAGTTTATTTCTTTGGTTGTTTCCTTCTTGTGTTGTATTTTTTTTAAACAGATTTGTAGAAGCACTAATGCATTGTTAGTGTTTTACTGTTGTAATGCTGAAGACTTGCAAATAAAAAATGAGATGTATTTTGCTCTGGATGACTACTTATGGTTTTGTTCTATGTGTAGTATTTAATATTTTTGTGAAACAGGCATATGACAGGCTAATGAAGTATGGGGTTTTGTCACAAAAAAGGTCGATTTTATTTAAGTAATTTTCGAACATTTAATAAAAATTACTCGTTGCACTATAAGTGTCTCTTAAACTGAAACTAAAGGAAACGTGACTGTAAATTAACACGAGCGCATGCGCAAACTTGGTCAAACCGGAAGTAGGAAAACGGCCAAGCGATTTGTCAACAAAGCGATGGAGACACCGGAGCTGAGTTTTACGTTGTCTTATATCGTCTTTTGCTTGTGCTTTGTCTTCACCCCAAACGAGTTCCGCTCGGCTGGTCTGACCGTCCAGAACCTCTTCTCGTCCTGGCTGGGCAGCGAGGATGTGGGTTTCGTACAGTTCCACATCCGCAGGAGCAGCGTCACCCTGCTGGTTCACTCCGGTCTGCCTTTGGGTACGAGCAGCCTACAATACATGCCTATTCACAAACGGTTGAAAAGTATATTCTGATTTGGTTATTGTTGTATAATCATTCGGGTAGGAACACACCAAAGGTAATAGTGTTTTCATTATATACATGAGAGTACGTGGAGTAAAAACCCGTACAAACCGATTAGGTTAACGCTAAGTTACAACTTAACGAACTAAACATGAGAATTCCCAAGTGCTCCGCAATTACCGTTGTACTTTTAGGTCCTTTTCTATTTACAAATGCTTTCATTTATGTGGTATGCGCTGTTCCTACATAGATAGTTACTGCGGGAACAGCTGTCCAGAGTCTGTAGTCAATAATCTACATACAGTACAGTGTTTACCCTGGTTAAACTAGCACCAGTTTCAGAGCAGCTAATACATTTCCATTGGCAGCAAAATGTAATGAGGAATGTGATCCAGCGGTATCTTATGAATGTGTCAAGTTGGCAATATGTATGAATTGTTTTCCAGGGTACTACTTGGGGATGTGTGTCGCTGCTCCAGAAAAACACATGGAATTCATTAATGAGGTGAGGTGGCAACAGGCCTGTTCTTGAATAGAATGAGTTCATGTTAATGCAATGATGACCTCTGTCCTGTTTGTAACCTACTGAAAGGTCAAACACATAGAATGAATGCAGATCATTAGAATATTGGATACTTTGGTGTTAATGTTTGTAAATGTACAGTATGCAGAAAGCAATGTTGCAATGAAGTACAACATGCCCTAGCATGCCATAACTACTTGGAACATTTGAAAGCAGATGTACTGTAAACTCTAGGCCTTTTCACTGTGTTTGTGTGTTTCTCTGTGCTCAGGTGAGTGAGAGCTGGCAGTTGTTTTTCTTGGTGGGTGTCTTACTCCATGTGGGTGCTTGGACTCTGGTAGTGTATTGGTCAAGCTGGAACTGGCAGCATCACCCCATCAGCCACGCGCTGCAGGCTCACGTGCGACCGCCTCACGCGGGCTGGGGCTCTGTAGCCAGCAGTCTCAACACAGAGTTCCGGCGAGTGGACAAATTCACAGCTGGAGTCCATGAAGCACGGGTTATCGTCACAGACAGCTGGGTTCTCAAAGTAAGCATAATGTTTTCTGTATGTGTTTTGCACTCTGGTGTTGCTCTGAAACTTTGGTAAACAAAAACAAGGTCTCAAAGGTTTGTCGTGGGAGGTTTTATTGGATGACAAAAACAAACCCAATTACCAAAATATAAAATGAACTAATCTGTGCAGGTGAGCACGTACCATGTGTACATGGCCTTACAGAGCGAGTGTTGTGTGACTGTGGTCAAGTCGCGGCAGCACCACATGAGTCCAGACTCAGCTTCACCCACTCAGATCCTCACTCTGAGAGTGGACAGCACTAACCCTTCTGTCAGCCCCTTCTACCTCAGGTACTTCACACCGCCTGCACAAAGGCATTAAGACAGGGAATATCCTTTTACATTTTACATCTCTCTCCTAACTGCATAGTCACAATACTGTACTGTATTTACAAACATGCAATACACTATTCATAATTCAAATTCCTTAGCAGTTCCTTTTGTCTGTGTTCAGGCTAAACTCCACAGAATACTCAGAACTGCGAGACAAGCTTCGAGCTCCGATCAGAAATGCTGCTAATGTGGTCATCTACCAGAGCATCAGTGAGCTGTTCCTGGACACGTTCAGAGCTCAGATCCAGCTGAACCAGCTCTACACACTGCCCAGCGGACAGGTAACTCAAGAGGCTTTACTTTAACTACAATGCTTTCACTGTCAATAAATATACCACTGTCTATTCACACAGGACCTAGAGCCATGTATCGGCTGCATGCAGGTTCCAGCTAACATCAAACTGGTCCGCCTGTGCCAGGATGAAGGTAAGGACGTGTTATCTCACATCTTATGCACATTACCGCCTCATCAAAAAAACAACTGCACTCAAAGCATGCTCAGTATGTAATGAATGACATCCCAGCTGTCCTAATCTCTATGTCTCACTAAACCACGAAGCACTTTACTTTTTGATGATGATGTGTTTCTCTGTTGCAGTACTGATGCATATCTGTATCCATTGTTCCTCTTGCAGGCTCGGACAACGATTTAGAGTGCCAGCGCTGCCTCTGCAGACCCATGTGGTGTGTGTCCTGTGTGGGCCGGTGGTTCGCCAGCCGTCAAGACCAGCAGAGGCCGGAGACATGGCTGAGCAGCAGAGTCCCTTGTCCCACATGTAGAGCTAAGTTCTGTGTGCTGGACGTCTGCATGGTCCGGGACACTCACTGACACACGGATAGTGTGCTAAACTGCTCATTTTGACTTTGAAAAGGACGTTTTCAACAAGGATTGGTGCCTCTTTCAGTCACATGCAATAGAAAACAATATGGCTAAATGTGGCTTCTTCCACTAAAATACTGAAAACAACTCTCAACTCTAACAATAAATATACCTGTCTTCTTTTATTTATTTCAAGCTAAATACTTTTGTAACGACTTGATGTAGAGCAGAAGTGCCCAACCCTTTTTCCTCAGGGTGCCAACATACGTTTGTATTACTGGGCCGCGGGCCAAATGCAAAGAAATGTTGGCATTTAATGAGATGAAATGTCAATGCTTCTATAATTGAAGCTTTTGTTTATTACAAAGTTTCCTTTGGGGTTCTGAGGGTCCTTTCCTCAAAAATCTTTAATATGAGTCAAAATTCCCATCAATGTGGACTGGTCTAAACATGAATAACTGAATAAAACATTTTGTCACTCTTTTCTTATTTTATCAATCCAGTCAAATCTGGTCATTTAATGTAGCCAAACATTGGGCCAACTCTGAGCTGAACATCTGTACATTCAGTTTGTGTCATTCAATAATTGGGTTTAGTAACCATACATCCTGGCCAGCCAAATCAAAGGGTTTAGCGGGCCAACTTTGATCCCCGGGCCCCACTTTCCCATTTCCCAGTTTGGGAATCACTGCATTATAGGCTTAAACTACACTGCGCCCTCTGGAGGTCAGAGAGTTGCACTACTCTTTGTTACTTCCCCCAGGAGGTAATGTTTGTCTGAATGTGTGTCATTTAGCAAATTTACGCAAAAACTACTAAACTGATTTTTTTCAGGGAAGGTCAGGTATGACACAAACTGTGTGTTGACAAACACAATACAGGCAAACAAAACATAATAATAAAAATAAACAGCTCTGGTGGATTTAGAGACATTCTTAGTGTCAACAAAGATTAGTAAGTCACTGCAGATACATAATGTGCATTTTAATGTGCAAATTAGCTACTTAGCCAGCAGAGGTCTGCTGTCTCAGGAGTGCTTTCTAGTTTTTTCTTTTGCTGAATATACTGTGGGGTAATCATTTTGTATTTTCCCATTTTGTTTCAGACAAAGCATTTTATGCTACCCTTTCAACATTTCTTAATAAACTCAAATCTTTATATAACTTTTTCAGTCATGTTAACTGTCATTAGAGTGACGCTAACCCTTTATTGACAACCATGCCTACATGTCTCCACCTGACTTATGGGTTTTTGCTCATTTTATATTATTAGAACACAACGACAGCAAATATAGGAACACGTTGGTCTTGGAGTTTATTGACATTTATACAATTAAAAAAGAAAGAAAAAAATACATTGAAGAGTATATCCAGACATTTTACAGATTAAGCTAAAATGTTACCTTGAAAAAGCATAAAAAGTGTTCAATTTGAGTTATTTTCCATATTTACATTGGCCCTCACTTCTGTAGGTACACCTTTCTTAATAGCTAATGCTTATCTCACATGGCAGAAACAATACACAAAACTGGTGAGGTTTGGACCGACATTGTTGTTAAAAGCCCTGCACTTATGAAATGGATAAAAAGGTTGCCCTAAGTTGATGTGAATATGATTAACCTCACAGGCAGTCGGATAAAGCGGATTATTATGAAACACTATAAAAGACAGAACATATTTAAAAGCATACATATTTTTATAGAAATCCTAGTGTGCATCAAAGTCCTCCTCGATAGCTTCAGTCTAACGGTTACTGCCGCCCTGTTCAGTACACCCTCACACAAGTATTGTCTGTGATGGAGATGAAAGTGTGGAGAAATGTACTGATGGAAGCGGACTTCTCTAGAGATGGTCAAACTGTATGACCACTGTCCATGTGAAGCAGGCTGGAGAAAATGTAGTCCTCTGAAAAACCAGCTCACTCTCCAAAACATGACAGGTGAAAATATAATGAAACGAAGGCCTGATGTTCATAGGTTCTCCAGCGTCCTCCCCACCTGGACACACAAGAACAGTCCACGTCAGAGAAACACACTGATGGACCGCCTGCAGAGATTTCAGCTAGTATTAGTCTAGACCAATGAAGTGCTAAAAGAGCAAATAAAGCACAAGAAACACAAAACAAATGCTCAAATAAATGAATACATGGACTGGATATTCCTCCATATATGATGTGATAATAGCACAAGCCAGATGCTGACTCAGCAGCACCGGTCATTTTCATTTAAAACAGATTTTTGTTCAAAGGTATGTCCCCCTCCCAAATGCACTGATTGAATTTGGAGTCACACTTCCAGCTGTTGCTGTCTCACACTGACAATGACTGCTCTTTCCTTCCTCACTTTTAAGTGCGCTCAAACAGATGGCTGTGAGGCAGAGCTGGAGCGGCTGCTGGGGAATGTTCCAAGTGTGTGTGTGTGTTTTGTGTGTGTGTGTGTGTGTGTGCGGTTGGAGCTCGCGTGCCTTCTCTCTGCCCTCTGCCCTTCATGGCGCCAGCTCCACTTCCCCTCTGCTCTAAACATCTGGTGTCTGGGACTGAGGACACACACACAACAGGCTCCAGCACTATACAGAGGAACAGCACAGAGCAGCTGCTTTCTATAAACCACAATTCTACTGTATTTTAGATTTTTAAAACACTGGCAAAAATGTAATCAATATAAACAAGAATTAACTTTTAATGTAATACGTCTCACACTGAGGGACATAGTATGAGCCTGTGCAGCTGCTTTGTGCCCTATTATGGAATCAAATCTATCTGTGCTTTTCTTAAAATCAAGGACACTGAGAATATCCATAAATGGATTGTTTTAATCTGCTAAATAGTTATAGTAATGAACAATCTATGCAGTGCAATTATATATGAACACTGGCCAGTAAGAATTGACCTATGATGCAGGTTAGATGGAGGCAGAAGATTTAATGTGAAAGTGAAAACAAAGGTCAAATGCATGTTTTTATTTGACAAACAGATGTTGGGGCTTATACTAAATGTGCTGGTCGCATTCTAAACACAGTCTGAAGAGGCTGTACCTTTTTCTTTTTGCTCCTGCCCTCGGCCTGCAGCGTCCGTGTGCACTGCTCCACACAGTGAGAGAAGCTCAAGTTGTTCTGCTCGGAGCTGTAGTCCAGCTCTGCCAGCTGAGCCAGGGACAGGATGTAGTTACAAGCAATACGCAGGATGGCCAGTTTGGAGAGCTTCTGTCCATAAGAGTAACATGGCACCTGCCAACACATGCAACATTCTGTCATCAGCTGTTGAGATCTTGGGGCAGGTGTGGATCTTTTGTTATTGTCAAAATGGTGAAATGCTGCCACTCACAATACAATTCTCTAGTGGTCTAATGCTCAAATAACAGATCCAGTCTTTTGATTCAATTCAATGGTCTGGATGTATGTGCAACCATACCTGTTTCCTCAGTGCTTCAAACGCAGCGCTAATGGTGTGGACGCGAGTCCGCTCTCGGGCGTTGGCCAACAGTCTCCTGGTCTGCTGGATGGCTTTCACCTCAGGATAATGGCCGCTACCCTCTGCCATTTGCCCGACCCTCTGAGGAGATTCCTGCCACCAAAAGACAGGCATGATTAGTATACATGCTGTGGAAGACATTGAACCATAAACAACAGATACAGATATATAATGTCACTGTCTCTTCTTTCACTTTCCAGGGCACAGCAAATCATCTGCTTCTTAGTGTGAAGGCATATTCTACAGATAGTCTACTCGATTTATACAGGCCTGGGGCTGGCACACAGAGTTAGCTGCGTTCACACTGTGGAAAGGAATTCTCCAGGAGGAACTTATGTGTACAGAGACTGGGTAAAATAACTTTAACTGCATATACATATACATTACAATATAATAATATCAGTTGACTATACTGTCACACCTTGGGTGATGGAGAGTTCGGCTCCACCTCCTCCTCACACTGAATGAATGATGCCTGGCTCAGCGGCTGGAGGCAGAGGTCCTGGTGGCTGCTGAGAGAGGACAGGGAGAAGGAGGAGCGCAGTCCCATTCTGAGCTTACTGGATAGGGGCTGGGAGATGGCTGTGGGCCAGTGGGGGATGTCTACATGAGTGAATGAAGAGCCATGTAACTGAGGCACTTTGGAGCTGACGGAGGGTACCAGGGCAGCTCTCATATCCAGAGCGTCGCCCTGAGCCACAGTTTTAGCGGACAGTTCGGTGCTAGTCTCCTCCTTTGAATTCAGGAGACTATGTCCTGGACTGTCCTCTCCAGTGTCCACACAGCCCCTGTCTGACTCTGGGCTGTGGAACAGTCTTTTGGGCTCACGTGCCTTCCTCTTGAACTTCTTCTGTATGTCTGGACCGGCCAGTACGCGTTCACTCCTCAAAAGGCTCTGACTCCAGCTGCCACTGAGTAAATGAGGATTCTTCATTGTCCAAACAAGTTCAACAGTTTTCAGTCGGTCTTCAAATTAAAGATGTGTTTACCGTTAGATCATCTGCAATCATCAGTGACTGGAATCTGCTGCATTTCTGAAAACAACAGTTTAGACAGTGTTACCGAGTTTGTTCTTGAAGAATATAATTGAATCAAACATTAAACACACTGTTTCCAGACTCCTGCTGCAGTTGTATAAGTCCCCGCTCTGACAGGCTGTTGCTTTAATTCTGCCAGCAGGTTTTCACTGGCTCCAGTCTGTCTGCATAGCAGCCTCCTGACTAAACTCCACTCAAAGCTGCGGAATATCTGCTATCACGTTCAAGGTCCCGCTGGACACACACATGCATAACGCTAGTTGGGTTTGAACGGTCTCTTGTGTATGAAGAGCCTAACCGCGCGTGGTCTGTTACAGTTTAAACTGGCTGAACGCACTGGCTCCAGTCAGTCTGCATAGCACAACTGTGAATAACCCAGTGATAGACGAGCCCGCACAGAGCAGCTGTGTGAGGCACAAACCCAGCACATAACAGCTCACAAACTTATCTGACATGCACTTAAATACAGACAATACAGTGGCAAAGCATAGGTTTGTTAAAGAGCGCTGAAGAAACAACCCGAGGTGACACTGACAGCTGATTCTGACCTGGACTCGGTGCGCTCCAGCCCTGTCTGAGGCAGTAGCGGGGGTATCCCTCAACAGCAGCGGGCTACAGACTGTGCGCTACCGGTGTTACCTCTCCGGTGTCTCGCCGCTGATCCTCGTACAGCTTGAACACAGCGCGTGCTCAGAAGAAAACAGGGGGTGCGCGCGGAGCGGAGGACTGGACAGAGCTGCCGGCGCCTCACTGGCGTCTCCTCTACACCGTGTGTGAGAGAAGGGGGTGGGTGAGAGGAGAGAGAGGGGAGAGACAGACATGAGGGACAGACCGAGACACGGTTTTTTAACCAACTCATAGAAGTGCATCTCTCCGGTGAAGTGAGTGGTGCTGCCATCACCATCAGTCTGCTCCTTCCGTGGCTTTGTACAGCTTTACCTTAGTAAAGACCAGTTTTGCCTACTCATTTTTGAAAGGAAGCCAGGTTATTACTAAGACATAAAACTGGACCGATGTTTGCAGCAAGTCAGATTTGAACTGACCTCTGGCTTCTACACTGACATCCTGAGGAAGGCTAACTTTAAAAAAGGGCACACCTCTGTATTCAGGTCATTATTACAGTATTTTATTATTCAAACAACTGAACGCTGTTTTAAGCATATCCATCCTAGTACATTAAACATTCAAGGGCTTTTAGAAGTAACTGAAGTTAGTGCATGTCCCAGGTCTGATAAACCCTCAACATAGAAAAAATAAAGTGCCAACTGAATGACATTGGAAAAGTCTTTGTTGTTATTCAGTATGTATGACGACAGCTCATATGTTCTCAGATCTTAAAAGCAAATGAACTAATAATTCACTTCACACTGTCAGCTTGGATCAGACAATTATAGACACATTCAATTATATAAACATATTTAAAAGGTTCTCCTGTTGCCATTCAACATAAATACAATTTTATATATATATATTTTCTTTCATATTTTAGACTTCAAAGTGAGTTTTCACATGTTCAGTAGACTATTAGTGTGCTCTGGATGGTCAGAGGGACAGTGGGATTGGTCCTCAGCACCTGATGTTACTGGCCTAGTGCTATCGAACATGAACCAGTAATGTTCTGTTCTGGATATTTTTGTGCCTCAAAAGACCATGGGACTTTGTAAACATAAATATGAATCTGAAGTGTTACATGGACTGGCTGCTCTAAAGTAAAATTATAAAAGCAAATGAGTCCAATGTTTGACCTTTAGATGACGTCAATGTTCATGTTGAACCTTCAGAGTCACTGCTTTCATATAGCTTCAGAAGTTTGGGGTTTTAGTTTTTAACTATGACTTAGTTGTAGTGTTTTGTCAGTGTTACTGGGAGTTGGAACTTGTCGCTTCTTCTTGTAGCTCGGCCAGCGACACACGGGGCAGCAGTGTTGTCCTTCGGCCAGCCATACCATAATGCAATTCTGGTGAAAGGCATGACCGCAGGGAAGACCCATTAACAGTTCATCATGGACAAAGTTCTCTAAACACACCACACACTCTGTACAGCGCAGCATGTTGTGGGGCCAGGGCGGGGAGCCAGAGACGGCCTCCGGACTGCGGCTGTGATCCGACGCTGAGGCGGCTTCATCGCACTCGGAGTCGGACGTCCGGTCCTGACATGGGCCCTCTGGAGCTCCGTGGGAATCTACTCTTACTGTACTTTCAGCACTTTGAAATTTCCAAGTGGGCAGGATTTTGATGTAGTCAAGGTTCACTAATGGACGCAGCCACAGATCAGGAAAAGCTAAACGTTCAAATAAGAAGTTAGTATCCTCATCCCAATCGGACTGGTCAGAGGGGGGCTGGTTCAGAGAGGTGATAGGGTGGAGCAGGTAAGAGGCGTACCAGTCCCACAGGCTGGCTAACCACTCTAGGTTAGTACTGCTGTCCTCCTGGCTCATGGTGTTACAGCGCCGCTTCTTCTCAAAGTAGTCCACCAGGAGGCCGTGGGCCAGGTAGGTGGACAAGAAGAGAGCGGGATGAGATGAGTAGAACGTCCAGTCTGCTCGCACTAGAGTGGCCAGTTTAGTGGTGTCGGCGTACCGCAGCAGCTTCAGGCTGTAGCCGTAAAGACTGTCCAGGTAAGGCAGCTGCAGCAAAGCCTGGAACAGGACACAGATTAGAATCAATGTGCATCAGCCATTGTGTCATTACGCACACTAGGGACACACTAGGGACACACTAGGGACACACTAGGGACACACTAGGGACACACTAGGGACACAGTAGGGACACACTAGGGACACACTAGGGACACACTAGGGACACACTAGGGACACACTAGGGACACACTAGGAAC
>JAVQKC010038025.1:0-10089 GCA_036025475.1 Philypnodon macrostomus
CCGTAATCGCCCAACTGTTCAACTCGGACACTGAAGATGAAGAATTTGAGGGATTTGTGGATGAGGAATAAACTGAAAAAGTGACTGTATTGTGTTGTATGTTACGTGTTATAACTGAACAAATTTAAGTTATTGTGAATACGCTAACATTTGATTTAGCGGTAGCAGACTGTGTGGGACTAGGACAGTACCCATATTTGAGAGTTTGGAGTAATTGTACCAGCATTTGGCTTTGAGCTTCAGTAAGTATGAATGAATGATGAATGTGCAGATGTAAATCATAGATGAAACTGATTCTTATGTATTCCTAAAATAAATACACATATATCCTGGCCCTTCTATGTACCCGTTTATATGACCACGCTGAGAAACCCAAGCTAAAATCTGTATGCACATTTGTTGGTCCTTTCTGGCTCAGTTCTTTACAGTGATCCCCGTAAAAATAAAACCAAGTGACAAACTGGTAATTTACAACATGATGATTAACAGCTTAAAACTGTGATAGTCCCGACCTCTCCTTGTCAATCACTCTATAATGCTTGAGCAGGCACTAATTACAGTGGACCAAGCTGTGGCCTTAGTGTTGGCATTTCCCACCGTGACCAGACTATGTTCTTGTGGCTCTTGGGGTTTCTGCCTGGACTGTTGGTTTTGGACGGGCCATGATATTATTTGAGGCTTCAAAGTTGCATTACTGGCTGTCTTCATCATGACTATCCCTCAAAAATGTAGCCAAGGTTTTGGGGTTGAAATGTAGTTGAAATGGCATCTGCTATACTCTGCAATTTGGTTTTTAGACATTTACCAAGCGGTCAGTGAGTGAGTGCCTGGGTCAGCTTGAACTGAAGTCCGTGTAAGTTCAGCAAAGAGGCTTGCGTGTAGGTTTTTGACCCAGGCCTAGTTGGTGTGGTCTGAAATAATGTGGCTTGTCATTGGCTTGAATAAAATAAGTGCTTGCAAGAACTGATCAGAACATTTTCAGAACTTTCTAATTTGCTGTCAACAGGTAATGTAAGCTCAAATATATTTTAGTGCCATTGGGTGCATGGGGGCAGTGTGATTAGCGTGCCTGGCTCTCAGGGGCTTGTTGGTCGAGTTTTGAGGTAGTCTGCTTGTCCTCCTTATGTTACTGTAGGTTACCTCCAGCTTCCTCTTACTTTAAGTATAAATCCAGATCTCTAAGCTTCAGGACTACAAAATGGTCATTAATGCGCAAACACTAACACCTCTACTTCTACGTCTAGTACATTATGTCTAGCGGCTGGTGTCAGTGTGTGTTTAGCCTGTGGTTTGAATGAATGAGACTTGCTCGATGACTGTTCATTCATACATTTGTGTTGACTGCTTCCTAATGAGGTGTGTAAAGACGTCCAATCTATAGTTTACACTGGCTCTGATTCAGGCTGATTACATGAACACTGCTGACACATTGAAGGCTTCAGGGCCCCTTACCCCTGCACATATGAACCGTCTCTCATATGTTCATAATCTGTGTTTGTCTTACACTGGGAGGAAGTAGGAGCAATGCACTCTCAGTATAAGCTAAACACTGGAACAAGGACTGACGCTTGCGGTCACTCGACGAAGTGTCTAACAGGCGCCAGTCCGGCCTCTCAAAATTACTCCTTATTTAACAAGTCAGTCGACAATATGCGCACACGTATGGTTACTAGAAACATTCACTTGACAAAATGAGGTCTGTAGCTGCAGGCAGACAGTGGTAATGGTCCGTGATTACTCCCAACAACAATCATTTGTATTTAATCTTCTTTGCTGTTTGGTGTTTACAGAGTTTACAATTTATCACTGTGTGTTTGTGTAAAAGTCACTGCCAAAACAGCCCCTTTTTACATTTATACTGTATACAGAACACATGTAAGGCTAACATGAGACTTTAGAGTTGGATTTGGAAAAAGAAAATTAGACCTGGGCTACTATAGATCCTTTAACATGTTTGTCATATGGAATGTTCAAAATTCCAGAATGGAGGCGACTGGAGCAAAAGTGAGTTCACTTTACAAAATAAAAAAAACTATTGTGGTCATGAACATTTCTGTGAGGACTTGTCCAGTAAACCAAAAGTCTAACTGTTACTAATATGTACATTAAATAAACATACAATGTGAGGTACATTCACTAATGTTTCCTAACCAGGCTCTGACATCACCTACATGTAGCAGAGTTATCATTTGTCAAAACCATCTTAATTTGCCATATTTTGTGGCTAATGCTAATTTCTCCATTGAAAATGTATTACGGTCTTGCCTCCAGTTGCCTCCATTCCAGAATTTAGAACTTTTTGTTTACAAATTTTGAAAGGGTCTGTAGAGGAACAACAGGAAATTTGGCAGTCTGTCCCACTGCTATTGGACTCTGCATCCCAATTTGAATGTTGTTTACTGTCAAATATTACTATCATAAAAATGTATGGGCAAGACAATAATATTGTGTTTCTTTTTCTATTCTGTACAAATATGTGACTCTAGATTGCATTCTCTGAAATAAGAAAAAGCATGTATTTTCCTCAAGTCAAAAGCTACCCTTCAGCGTCAGAGCTATCTTATAACCAAAACTTCATTGTGCATTGGTCAAATCTTAAAGATGCTCTACTGATAGTCATATCTTTGCATCTAAAGGACATGAAACAAAATACATAATGTGTTTTCAGTTAATGAAATAATCAAGCAACAATTTGTGGAGAAATGGTTAATTTAATATTTCAAACTAAAACTAAACCAGTTGCTTGCAATACTTTTCTTCCCGCAAATTCAAGCAGGGTCTCACTTCTCTCAGCTCCTCACATGCAACGGAAGTATCTTTTGAATGAGCATTTTATCTCATTTTAACAATAATAGAAAATAGATCCCATATAATCCGACCCTTCAGATTTAGTTCCTCTCTTAAGCGAGGTCAGAATACATCATGCGAGGTCCAACATGGCTTTCACTTTCACCGGATTCTCTCTGACACCAAGGTCTCCTCATCACAAAGGCATCTTCAAACCTACACTGCCTTTTTGCCCCTAGTTTTTCACTTAAGGCTTATATGAGTTTAGTAACATCGGGTCATAGGAAGGCTGCATTTAGAGAATAACCCAATCCATCGCCTTTGACCAGTGTCCGGTGTTTAGCAAGTGTTGTGAAACTTTGAGATGGATGGACGTAAAAGGGAGCGTGGCGAAAAGTCAAGGCCCGTCGTGACCCTACGGTCCCAGACCCACCCCTGCAACACTCCTTCTCGCCCCGACCCTTGAACCTCGACCCCCGAACCCTGAGCCCCGGTGTCACTGCACGACCAGACATCCTGACAGCATCTCAGATCAACGCCGTGTTAGGAGAAGAAGGAAAGTTGTTTATAGATCATTTGGAGGGTTGTACACAGAGGTTTTGAGATAGTTTCAAGTGAGTTTTCAGGATGTCACAAAATCTTTATATAATCTTTAGAAGCAGAGGGCTGTATTGTTTTAGGTTGATTTGGTTCTGGTTTAATCCTGGTATAATCCTATAGTTTAGACCTGATATAGTCCCCTAACTTTATTCCTTATTTAGTCCTAGCGAAGTTTTTATTGTTTTTTTAATTTTTGGTTTAGATTTGGTTTAGATCTGAATCAGGCCTAGTCTTGTTTGAGTCTGAGTCTTGCTTTCTTTCCAGATTTATGTGGAAAGATTTGTCTGAATTGATACAACATCTGTCTTGATAGTGATCCTTATGTTACACATATTAGCAAACATACTTAATACAAAATAAATGAGGTCTGGACCTCTATGACCTCAATGCTGCACACGGCCATTGACATCCTGACAGCGACCCCGTCTGGATCTCCTCAATGTGGGGCAAAGAGAAGAAGTAAAGTGAAAAGTTGTTTATGGGACGTGCGGATGTTTGGATATCCTGACACCGTTTGAGAGATAGGCCTCGTGGCTCCACTTTGGGTCGAGCTAGGGTTAATAAACTGTGCTCTAGCCCCAGATCCGAGTTTATCTCAATCTCTCAAACGTTCACTATACTTAATAACTTCACAAGAGGACACTGCTGTCTTTCACACTGCAGTCAGGCTTGTGTAACCGGATGCTGAGTGGGCTGTCAAAATGATAAAGAACACAAGGGGAGGACATTGTTCTTCGATAGACAATGCTGACAGCGGCTGAGATTATTCAAAAATTAAACAGTGCTTTCCCAGGGCATATTAATTTTTCATAGCTCCAAAATTACATTAATTAAAGTTATAGCGGTTGTTTATTCCACTTCCCTTCACGCTGCGATTTCATTTCAAAACTTTATATCAAGCTTTTGAACATTGTGAGTCAGCGTTTTTAGAGATGCAGGGGAAAACATGGTGGTTTAGGGCATAGCTGCACTGAGGAACGAGAGCTAATGAATAAAACATGTAGGTTTAAAATATGAAATCTCTTTATGGAGAAGTTGAAGAGGTATTAGGTAAGGAGGGCCTCAGGGCTTTGTGATGGTACCCATGAGTTTTTCTTTTCACTCTTTTCAGTAGATTTTGTGGGTAATAAGTTGGCCCTTATACATAGTTGGTCTTTTAAGCAATTTATAAAAGAAATCACAAAAAACTCATCACATTCTCACATGTCAAGTGAATTGAAGTGTCTTGCCCAAATGCGCAACTGTTTTGGAGTGGAAATTTAACCAGCACCCTGCCAACTTGAGCTTCCGCCACTTGAGCTACTGCTACTCTAAAATTGGTACCATGTGGTGAGCCTGTGTATTTATTCAATATTTAAAAGCCTTTTACAAAGTTCGCTATAGACTCAATATTATTGGGCACCATTCAAAGACCAGTCCTATTAATACAAATGAAACCTGTGTTTGACTGATGTGTCTCCATTCGCCTGCTTCGTTCACTACATTTAAATAGATTTTCATCTGCTTCCCCTCACAGTGGCCAGACTAGGGCTGCTCCAACAGACTGACTAATTGAATGAGATATTACGTGAATGATGCTTAGGGGATGACTGGTCGGGATGACACAGTATAAATCTGTTGTTTTGGCTTTTGAACAGTGAAATAATGAAGAGAAAATGATTGTGGTAACTCATTGGATGTCTTATTAGTAAGAGTTTGGCTGTGTGAGTTTGTGTTCCTATTTTTTTCTGCAGCACTGTTTGTACTTTCAAAAGAATAAAAGTACAAGATGCATATTTCAGATTATTTCTGTTCAATACTGTTTATGTGGGGTTTTTTTTTTGGCTTCCTTGAATTGGCAATATTAAATTTCTTCAGTGAGTCATGTGAAATTTAATAGATTTCTGTCAAGGTATGTGTATGTGTCAGTCCTTCACCTAACTGTTGTTCAAGTTGTATACCTGCCCAAGGCCCATAGCATGCTTTCCCATCTGCAGTAATTTAACTAAAATGGAGCAGATTATGTTGATACAATGAGCACTTAATATGGCTGCATAATCACACTTGTGTTCATTGTAATCTACATTTTTTTTGCATCTGGCTTGCCACAGCAGCCCATTGCGTGTCCATTTGGTGCCAGTGGTGGACCAGCAGCTTGGCTCGGCCGGTCTCTCCTGGAGGCTGTGGTTTTAATGTGTATAACACTATGTCATCATTTTTTCACCCATTTTTCCGTTCATCTCTCCAAAGGAACCACAATTTAGTGAGATTAGCTCTATTTTCACTTGTCTGATGGGAGCTGGCAGTGTATGACAACAGCTTAATGAGATGCTGGAGTTGGCAGAGCGGCGCGGAGCAGGACCCTGTAAACAAGTTTCGATAACTGGCCCGATCACGCACCACTGTGGCTCCACGTTTAGAGGTTGAGATGGATTGTTTCTTTGAGGGAAAATGATTTCGGTTCCTCCAGCAGCTTCTCGGAATAATGGACTATGGCTGCCAAAACATTCAGGGGTGCAGCTAAATGAGCTTTGGAAATTTAAGTGTTCGTTACATAAATTATTATTATGGCCTAGTGTTTGTCTGTCAATAATTTGTTAATGGGCACATTTTATACAGTGCTACCTCCATATAGGAAGACCAGATCATAATGGACCAAATGTGGAATCAAAAAGTCTGTGTGAGTCAAAATGTGGGACACTGGCTCAATTTGTGGGATGCTCAATTTCAGCTGATAATGCTCCAACGCAAAATCTATTTTGTGTGACGCCATGTATAACTACATTAGACTAATCACTCATTTGTGTCATTATTTATAGGTGATGGGCGTATGCTGAAGGATGTTGGCAGAGCGTTGGTTCTCCACAGACGAACCGTGATGCCGTATGCCGTCTACTGCCGAAAGCGTAAGGACTCGAGCGATGAGGCGGAGGTAAAGCAGTACGCCGAGCTGGTGGGACAGGACTGTGCTGAACGCATCCTTCTATACCGCAATTAAACTGACACCAATGCACCTTTGTCTATGATTTTATGTGTCTCCAATATCTGTGTATAAGTGCTTTCTGCTTCTTCCTCTTATCACTTCATTACAAAACACAGTTGCACTTACCACTTACATACACTGGCCTTGGTTATGTCCATTATACATTATATGGACAATAGAACAGGTCACTTCTCTCCAGTGAAGGAAAGAACTTTTGTACAATGTTATTCTTCCATGTTTTGTGGGGACAGTAGTTTAATATGATGATGAGCTCGCACATAGCCCGGACCTCAACCCCATCAAGAACCTTTGGGATACACTGGAGATTGACCCTCTTCTAACGTGGGCATTACCATTTATGTTGGTGTAAGTATTCAAACACTTATGTCCAAATGGTGTACGTCGTTGCCACTCTTTCCCCAATTCGTGTTTGGTCCTGGATTGGCACCAGTCCAATGAATTCTTGCTTCACTTTTGGCATCATCCATACACTAAATACTATTGAAGAGCTTGTTGCTGCCCAATGATTGACGTTGCCTGAATGTATTTAATAAGATGCTCACCTTAACAACAAACTGGTTACACTCATGACTGGCTCAAGTGAATGAAAAAGATCTCATTTCTGTCATATTTAAAATCCTGTTTGTTTTTCCTTAATATTGACATTGTTATTATTAAAGGGTTGTATTTACCCTACACAGACTGCAGTGTATTTGTTTTCTGTATAAATTATGCAACACACACACTGAAATGGTCTCCCAGTGGGACACCATAAACAGGACTGGAATGCATCAATAAGACTTTTACAGAGAGCTATCCTCCTGCACGGGTAATCATGGCTCAATCAGTGTTTCAGCGGTATAAGACCAACAGAGTTCAGTTTATTAGTCATTGCAGCACACAGCATATAAATTGAACACATACTGTACACAGCAAATGGATTTTATATCCCCTTAGTTTCAACAACAACAGGTCAAGGCTAGATATTGACACCCCTTATACCTAATCTAAGGGCGCACACAGAGGGCACCATCTTTGTGAAATCGATTTGGTCTGGTCTGTATTTTGGCATTTTTGTTTGGTCGAACTACTTAATTGCTGCGACTACTGCTGACTTAACCTATGAGGCCGAGACTTCTTCTCATTTAATGATTAAAAATGTGTCTTTGTAACACGTACTCCTGTATTAACAAGTCAAATGTATTTAGAAATCTCATTGTTTTAAAGTAAGCAAGTTTGGAATTACTAACCCCAAAATTCCTCTATGAGCGCATTCTTTTTGGCAGGGCATATATTTTCCACTGTGACAGCCCCCGCCCTCCTCCTGGCACCAGCCCGACTCAAAATAGTGTGGACGGAGCGACCGTTGGAGCTATCTATGATTTAGCCCAGGCCTCTGAGTCTGTGACCTTTGGCTGAACGGCAGCAGTGCAAACCTCATATTCAATAATAACACACAGTTATACAGAGAACTAATGTCCGCTCCCCTGGTCTAACAGCAATGACTCATATTAAAATCACACACTGCTTGTTTTGACAGAAAGAGGTCCACCACAGAACTGGCATAAGGGCCACATACAGCGTCCACCAAGACTAACTCCTGGTGACAGTGCCAGAAGACCAGTGTGTGCCTATGTGTGCGCACAGAGGCCAAAGGGAAGCGTGCCTAATGTGGGAGAGAAACGATGAATTCAAAATGGCTACTATCCAGCGTCACTGCTCCCAATGCTGAGAATTAGCCTGTCAATGTGTCCCTAATTCTTGAGGACACAATGTACTTATAAATCCAAGTTAAATTTATATATATTTAAAAGTGACTGGTTAAATGAACTGGGTCAGGCTGCACCGCTCAAATGTGTCTCCAAGTGAAACTAAAGACCCAGACTAATAATATTTTGGGATGACACATAGTTTGGCGAAATGTACATCTTAAAACAGTCCTGGGTATTCTATACATGTGGGGCCATATGCCACACGTTGACTGTCCATGTCAGTTCTATGTAAGGTCAAACCAGGACAGAAATACTGAATAATACATTTTTTAGTCATTGTTGAGGAGTCCAGTCAATCTTGAATTTATTTTCTTCAACACAGTAAAAACATAAACTCACTGGCCACTTTATTAGATACATCTTACAGACACAGAAATAGCTAATTAGCCAATCACAAAGCAGCCCATCATTGCATTTAGTCATGTGGACATGTTCAAGACGGTGTGAACCAATCATCAGGCTGGGACGGAAATGTGCTTGCCAATTGTGGACGGAGTATTTCTGAAGCAAATGATATACTGGGATATTTATATTAATCTCTAGGCTTTACAGAGATTTGTACAAAAAAAGATACAATATCCAGTGAGTGACAGTTCAGTGGGCAAAAATGCCTTGTTAATTCCAGAGGTCAGAGACTGGTTTGAGATAATACAAGGTCAACACTAGCTCAGATAACCACTTGTTACATTATAGTTTCCAGCAAACCATTTCTGACTGCACAAAACGTCAAACGTTGAAGCAGGTGGCTACAGCAGAAGACAACCACATCCAAGGCAGTTGTATTAGGAAGAGTCAACCTAATAAAGTGGCCCTTCCAACTGGAGTCTCCTTTCACTCACTCATGTATCTTTCCCAGTCTTCCTGTTACACCCCTATACCAGCTCACTAACTACAAGCACTACTAAAAAAATGAAGCAAAAAAAAAAATTGTGACCTTTACAGGTTCAACTTTTTCTTTTCCACAGTCTATAGTTTCCTGTGCTCCGATGTAATGTGGCAACATGAAAATGCCAGTGGGCCCGCAGAGGAAAAAGGATGTGTCTGCGGGAAACTCTATGAGGGGGAATTATAGTTTCGAAATCAGGGACGAGATGCCTGAGGTTTGACCATTTTTCCAAACTTTCCCAAAACTCGCAGGCAGATTTAAGACAAAAATATGACATAATCTTTTCCAGCTGTTTACAACTTTAAATGTTGCTAAAGACTGTGTTTAGTAAGAAAAGATTTTATCAAGTTTGGCAAACGTATCCCCTATCTTATCTTTTCCATGAATGAGATCCTAACTGTATGGTGCATTTAGACTGGTCCATGACTGCCTTCCTGTTTGTAAATTCGAGTCTCTCTGTAGGCAGCGGGCTGTTTTTGATCTCAATCTATTTTTCAACCAAGCTAATCTTTCGGCGCTACATGCCCGCTTTGTTTCGGTGAGGCCCAGGGGTTGAATGTAAACAGTATTGTGCCCACGCTGTTTAGTATGGATGTGAGCGCTCTGTTTGCTTATGCTGGCCCTATGTCTGCGTAGGCCGCTTGTTTGGATTGGCTTCCCCCCTATACAAGACAGTGAGTATTTACTAGTTGGTTTTGTGCAGTGCTGCCCCTCTAGAATACAGTGTAGCTTGTCCATAAGGTTACTACTGTGCAACTGCAAGTCTTAGGCAGGTTGGAAGACACAGTTTATTTAATTTATCATTCAGATGAAGCATCTAAATCCAGTTGACTGGTATAGATTTTTGAAAGACGGGTAGGTTCTTCCCACCATTGCGTCAGTGGCTGTGGGCTGCTCACATCTTTCTGTCTCTTCATGCTAATCTCAGCCAGACTCAGTGTTGACATACAGTACAGACCAATAGTTTGGACACACCTCATTCATTCAATGAGTTTTCTTTATTTTCATGAAAAGGCAAGAAATCCCACTTATTAACCCTGACAGGGCACACCTGTGAAGTGAAGACCATTTCAGGTGACTAC